>CM074299.1:7737137-7942137 GCA_037194245.1 Opsariichthys bidens
GTCCTGAGGTTTACATGGTTTATTTTTCTCAGCATGACCCCCACAGTTACCCCAACCCCTGTGTGTGTGGCAGAGTCGGGGCCAAGGGAGCCCAGGCGCCACACATTCGCGCTCGGCTCTCCTTCCCTCGCTTCTCACTGGAACTGAGACCTCAGAAACACATGTCTCTGATCAAGTGCAGCCTGCGTCATTGGTTAGTAAACACGCAGCTCCAGGAAAACCAACAGAGAGCACATTCATCTTCAGCAACCCTGTGACTTAGTGAGTGTGTGATTCATTATTCTGTAATAAGGTCTCTCCGCTTCTCCAGCGGCCCTCTGGCAAACTCTGAAGCTCTTGGAGAGAGAGATGAGGGCCTTTGTTTGCATTTTGTTTCGTGGTTTTGTTTAGATGCTATTGTTCATGGGAGACCTTGGAGAAGTTGATGCAGAAGTGTCTCTGTCTGTAATTAGGCTCACAGTGTTCGTACTGGCGCACATCTGATGGACAGACATTGAAAGTTGTGGGTTATGTGAGGTGAAGTCTGAGATAAAAATGTGTGATTTTCTCATTTGTCAAGCCCTGCATCCTTAGAAAAAAACAAAACTTGACATTAAAACTGCATCACACTTTCCACGCCACTGATCCAAACGTGTGTTCTGTACATCTACCTGTCAACTTGAAATAAATCTGAAAGAAATTACACTCAATTGCACATATTGTGTCCAGTAAATGCAGTATATGGAAGTAGGAAGTCATCAAGGCATGTCTGGATCCATTATTTGTAGATCTGTCCACTTAAATGCCTCCATCTGGTAAATTTAAAGGTAGCACAGATGTGTCCTTCAGTGCTTATTGTTTCCCACAATTCTGATCTTGCAATCTGGTGTTTGTTTGAAAAAATAAAAATGCTGTCTGACGGAGCATTTGGAACCAGCAAGTGAATTTATAAATTTATTTATAAATACAGTCATGTGAAATAGTTAGGACACCCTATTGAATTCCATGGATTTCCAAATCAGGACATAATAAAAAATCATCTGCTCCTTGGCAGGTTTTAAAATTTGGGAAATAGAACCTCAGGTGAACAACAACACATGACATATCACACCGTGTCATTATTTATTTAACGAAAACTAGGCCAGAATGGAAAAGCCATGTGTGACAAAGTAAGGACACCCTTATTGTTTCCTTAGGAATTAAGAGGGTATATAGCAGTCACGCACTGCTAATCAAATGACTTTGATTAATCGGTGATGATCTAAAGCAACTGTGATGATCTAAAAAAGCAGAAGTTATGGCAGTTTGCTGATCTGGAGCATTCAGATGTGTGTTAACACAATGCCAAGGTGGAAAGACATCAAAAATGGTGTTAGAGAAGCAATTGTTGCTGCCATCAATCTGGGAGGGGTTATACGGTCTTTTCCAAACAATTTGAAGTCCCTCATTCTATAGTGAGGAAGATTATACACAAGTGAAAGACCTTCAAAACAGACCACAAATTAAAAAAAAAAAAAATTTCCCAATTAAATATACAATTTATACAAAGTTTTTATACAAATTAGTAATATATATAAATACATTTAAATCACTATATTATAAAAGAAAAGTCGTGATTTTTTTCAGAAATGAATAAAATATACGGTTTTATTGATTTTTCTGAAAATTACAATAAAATACACCTCCTTTTTTCGTTGTTTTTTTTATAAAGAAATAAAATATTCACTTTATTTTTGTAGTGATTTTTCAGGGTCGTTCTGTGTACGCCCTCCACATACCACAAAGGTAGTGCCACCATTTCAGAACCCTGTTGTAGATCATCAGATGTGACGTTACAGTGCCTTGGAAGGTGGTCCGAAAGCAGTTTCCTTCATACTTAATTGCTGACTGACTGGCCAATGAGTGCCTTCGGTTTCTGACACGGGAGACATAACAGCATTCTGAGTTACTAACACCAGAGATGCTTGTAATGAAGTTTTGAATACCTGTGGTGGGAAACTTTTTGCACTCAGTCGGTTTGACACAGACAGTATGGCGGCGTTGGAGCATTCCCTCAGGCGTTAGTTTGTCGTGGGTGCAGAACTGCTCGTGTTTATAAGAGGCTGACAGCTTCTTCCTGTATCCCAGGCCCCGAGCCCCAAGTCTTGGCCAAGGCCCTTGCAGCGCTCTCCCCCTGACTGAGTGGGAGAGCAGGCGTAGGAGGGAATCTTGAGTGGGGGGATGGGGCTCCGCTGCAGCCGTACTGCAGTCACTGAACACTTGAGCCCACTTGTTCTCTCCCTGCAAAGTCAGGCCAATGTAAACTCCCATTTCCTGCTTGGGACTTTGGGTGTCTCTGAGGGAGAGAGATGATCCTCATGTGAAGGCAAAGGCGCATCGTACTTGTGCTCAAATTTAGCCATGCAAAGTTGAGAAAGAGCAAAAGAAAGGGAGTATAAAAGGCACACACAAGCCCTGAGAAAAGGGCTGGAATGTTAAACACATGCTTTATGGCAGCAGCAGCAGCCACTTTTGGTAAATTACAGTGAACGTTCTGGCACTTGGGAACGCGCAGTGGGGAAGGAGTTCTCCGATTTCAGAGCCAGACGTCTCATTATCCCTCAGGAACGACTGTATGAGAGTGCATATTTAGTTTTCATTTCTTAGTACAGAATATGTACTAAATATTGCTGCGGGTTGCGTTACAGCAAACTCTCTGGCGGCGCATTGACGTGTTGGCTCACTGCACACTTTCCAGGTTTGGAAATGTGCTTTTTTGCATGGATAAGTTTGATGAATCAGATATACTAGCGTGTGGTCTCTATACCTGCTGACGAAACAGAGTCGAGCTTTATCAGGAATTTCTTCTTTAAAGTTTCTCACAGCAACTCTGATAACGTCATCTCATTAGACCGCCTCTCCCTCCCCTCTGGGCTTGTTACAAATCGACCACATGTAACTCCTCTGCTTCCATTTCATACAGATGTTTTCCTGTCTGTTTTCCAGAGCGTTTGGAGGTTTGCATCCTTCCACTGTTGCATTGCACCTAAAGATGAATTAACCCCAATTGCATCACCTAAATGTAAAGCTGAAACAATTCTTTCCAAACCAGCACCCCCCAAAGATTACACTTCACTGTCATACACTGCATGTCAGCACCTGACACATGCATTCCAGAGATTGCGTATGTCTATGAGTGGTTGAGTGACTAAATGGGAAGAGACTCCTCATACTAACACTCTTTCAGACGTTCAGATCTGGGACAACACATGGAAGGACTTACCTCATGCTCCACAAACGCACCTACACTTACTATGAGAACTCACTCTTTCTCCTGACAGCAGCTGACTCACTGTCTGGATTCAACAGTTCGGTCTGATTAATGTAGACCTGATTCCACTGGGAGCTTACAGCACAAGTGCTGTTGGAGGGTCCATTTTAGTTTTTTACATTCTAATTTTTACAACTGTATAGACATAGTATGGAAGCCTATTTCCACCTCAGAGAAGAAAATTAAAAATGGTAATTGTGAGTTAAAGTTTAAACTAAGAAATAAACTAGATATGTGCAATATAAGTTCACTATATAGTCGCAACTGCGAGATAAAAAAAAAACACATTGTGAGATTCAGACACAATTATGAGAAAAAAACTAATTATGAGATTTAAAGTGACACAGTGAGATATAAAGCTACAATTATGAGACAGTCATGTAACAAGGTCGCAATTGCGATATACAAAATCACATTGTGAGATTCAGCCAGTTAAGATATGAAGTCACGTGAGATATAAAGTTACAATTGTGAAGTTGCGATTATGTTATACAAAATTACACTGAGATTCAGCCACAATTAGGAGAAACAAAAATCCAGTTGCGAGATATGTCGCCACGTTGTCGTGAGATTCAAAGTCAGAATTATGAGATACAAATTCACAACTGTGAGATATGAAGATACACAGTGAGGTATTAAAGGATTAGTTCAGTTTAAATTGAAAATTACCCCAAGCTTTATTCACCCTCAAGCCATACTGAGTGCTTATGACTTTCTTCTTTCTGATGAACACAATCGGGGTATATTAATAAATATTCAACAATATTGATATTGTTGTATCAAGTATGAAGCTGAAGAACATGCATCCATCATAAACGTACTCCACACGGTTCTGGGGCATTAATAAAAGCCTTTTTGAAGTAGAGCGATGCGTTTGTGCGTTGGTCTGGTGCAAGCTTGATATTTTACTTTATAACTTGTTAAATATGGATATTTTTCTTACACAAACACTTCAAAAGGCCTTTATTAGCCCCCCAGAGCAGTGTGGAGTATGTTTATGATGGATGGATGCGCTTTCTTCAGTTTCATACTCGTTGGTCTGTTCACTGCCATTACAAAGCTTGGATGCATCAGGATAATTATTAATATACCCTGATTGTGTTCATCATAAAGAAGAAAGTCATAAACACCCAATACGGCTTGAGGGTGAGTAAAGCTTGGGGTAATTTTCATTTTAAAGTGAACTAATCTTTTAAGTTGTGAGATATAGGCCCAGTTTCACAGACAGGGCTTAGATTAAGCCAGGATTAGGCCTCAATTAGGACATTTAAATAGCTTTTAACGTACCTTAAAAAAAACTTTACTGGTGTACATCTTGAGACAAAACAATGACAATGACGTATTTTAAAATCTGTCAATACAAGTTGCTTTCAGTTAAAATAGTTCAATTATGCATTTTAGTCCAGGACTTACTTAAGCCTTGTCTGTAAAACTGGGGGATGAAGTGCCATTGCGACATGTAAAGTCGTAATTGCGAGATGTAAAATCACATTTTACAACAGTTATGTGAAACAAAGTCGCAGCTGTGAGATATGAAGTCACATGAGATATAACGGTTACAACTTTTTTTGATATATAAAAAGTTACAAACCAGTCAGTCACTCCTATTCATGGGAAAGGAAGCACCACTCTTAGATATTAGTTACAACTCTGAGATATAAAGTCGCAATCGTGATACAAAAACATTGTGAGATTCAAAGTCCGGATTGAGAAATAACGATATCGTGAGATACATAGTCACAATGTAACATATAAAGTTGCAATTTTGAATTATCAAGTCGTATTGGTTTTATTTTTATTCCAAGAAAGAAACGAGCTTCCACAGCAGAGATCTGAATCTAGCTCAGTATGATTATTTAGTCATTACAGTTACACATGCCAGGTTTTGAGGTCAGTAGATAGGAGCGCCTTACATCAATGCAGCATACACACGCAACTCTTCCAAAGCTCGTCAGCAAAGCTCCCAACATGAAAATATTTATGCAAGACATTCCATCGGTTTGCCTCGCAGCAATACCTCCAGAGGCAAAATAACAGTTTGAACCAACACAGAGCACTTAGATAACTAAAACGCCATCAGGCCACAATGACATCTTTATGTCTTGTATATAAAAGTGGATCTGCTGCACTGACCGTGCATACATTAAAAGATCAACACACATCCGTATGCATAAGCAGGCCAGGAGTCTGTCCTGGGTAAACCGTTTTGTTTGCAGAGAGCGAGCGAGCGAGCGAGCGAGCGTGTGCGTGCAGTAGGACAGGTGTGTGGGGCAGGTGTATGCAGTTGTCCCTGTGCTGTCATAGCGCGTTCACCTGCCACCCAGCAAACATCACAGTTACAAACCAGTCAGTCACTCCTATTCATGGGAAATGAAGCACCGCTCTTCCCGATAATGCATTTCAACAGCTTCAAATAGTAGGAGCCATCAGATTACCAGCATGAGTCTCTTTGACACTTTGTAACTATAGTGCATCCAAAACAAGTGAGCATGAATCAAAGTCTTTGTATAAACTTAAATTATTTTATTGAATGGAAATGATTTGGACAAATACAGAAACATGAAATGTATAGGGGAAAAAAGTATGATTAAAAAAAAAATTGCACATTCATTCAATTTTAAGAAAAAAAAAAATCATGCAAGAATCTGTGTCAGTAAAATGTGACATTAAGGTTGATATGTCCACACACAGAGTTCATAGTGGACAGAGTATGAAAAACATTGGTGGCCATTTACGGGTACTGTTCTTTTCTTCACATCAGATAAAAATGCAGAATTGTTGCATGCCATCACTTGAAAAAACACTGAGGTACAAAAAAGGAAACTTTTTAAATTACAAAAAGTAGCATGGCTTTGGTTTAAATGTCCAATCACTAGTTTTAATAATACATAATGACAGGACTTCAATACTCTTTGGTAAACTGGAGTGCATTTAAAAACTCAGTCCCTATACAACAAAAGGAGTGATAAACGAGACGGAGAGTAAAAAAAAAAAAAAAAACAATGTGTGGTAAAAAGAAAAAACATCAGTAAAAACAAGCAATGAACCTTGCGCATGCAGGTTACAACCCACTAAAACCAACTAAAATAAACATCAACACAGTCAACTGTGGTCCATTACGACTCTCTCAAAGTGTGTTTCTAAAGAAATTGGCAGATGCCACCTGTTATCAGAGATGTGACCGTCAGGGCCAGGGCACCTGTTAGCACACTGCCTCCGCACCACAGAACAGCTGTCTGTCTGTGTGCATATGTTTGTGTGTGTGTGTGTGTATGTGTGTGTGTGTCATGCTGAGAGACATACCCTACCATAGTGAGCCCACCCCCAACCTGACAGCAGCTGTCCCTGCTTGAACAGCTATTACACTTTTAACATTCATAATTCCTTCATTTGAAGTATTTTGGTTTAGAAAAAAAAAAGAAAAGTCTGATGTGGCATTTTGGAAATGTATCGACCATGTTATGTTTAAGAAGTCCGCTTAAATGTCGCGTCATCCTTCTCCCGTTGCATATTGCATCTATGCACGGGTGTTGGGAGAGGAAGCACACGGTCATTATTATCTCACAAAGCACCGAGTCCTAAAGTAGAATAAAATGGCTCCCGGTGTCCTCAGGCCGTGGAGGGACAGCAGCCGGCGGCGCTGTGTTTCTGCAGCAAGGACATGCGGCTGAAGGTGCGAGAGCAGGTGCTGCACTGGTATTTCTTCACATCTGCGTGGGTCTGCAGGTGTGCGCGCAGGTTAGAACGGTCTGCGAAGGCACGGTTACAGTGTGTGCAGGAAAACGGACGCTCACCTGAAGGGGGGGGGGGGGGCAATTAAATAATTAGTTAAATATTAAATACTTACCATTAAATATGCACTTGTAATCATAAATGTCTGTTCTAAAAGTACATATCTTTGTTAAAAGAAGAAAACAAAAACAAAGTAGCAAACAGTCACAAGGTAAACTAATTGAATCAACCAAAAGTACACAAAATAAGTGGCTACTCAGCAAGGATGATAACAAGTGCTCCTTGGCATTCTTGATCAACTTATCTTGGCTTATCTCTGCTCTCACACTAGTGATTGATAAGATTGTCCTATTGTGTCTTTGTTAAAAAGATGTCAACACAATGAGTGATCAATGAAAAGCAATTCTACTGAGGACAAACTCACATGACTTGAGTGAATCACTAAACCAACAGTGTTGCATTAACGCAATTATTGAGAAGAAAGGTTTTAGAGATTTCCAAAAGAAAATATAAGATACTTACGGATTATTATTATATATTCAATTACAATTTCAATGATTTCTTCATAAACAATACGAAAGCCATATTTGGTGCTAGTAAGACAACATTTTAAGAGAGTAAACATTTTGTAAAAATGTGATTTACCTGTATGTGTGCGAATGTGCCCTCTTAACAGCCAGGGTCGGGAGAAGGCCTTTCCACAGGTGGGACAGACGCACGGTAGTGTGTGTGAGCGGATGTGCATCTTTAGGGCACCGAGACTGTTGTACTCTTTGGGACAGTGCTTGCAGAAGAAGGCCGGTCGAGTGACGGGGACGATGGCCTCGCTCTTGTCCTCTCTCTGTCCTGCCCTGCTCTTGTTGTTGCGTCTCGGCCTGCTGGTTTGTTGGGGGTGGTAGGTGTCTGAGGAATCCGGGCTCGGAGGGTCCGACGTGCGTCCTTCATCTTCTTCCCCACTGCTGCTGCAGCTGACACTGGACGGGGAGCTGAGGTCCAGTGGGCCCTGGCTAGTGGAAAGGGTGGATGGGGATGTAGGATTGTGCAGGGAAGGGACCAAGCTTACATCCCAAACCAGTCCAGTGGTCAAGCAAGTCACTGGGAAGTCATTGCTGACTGCTGGAAGTTCTGCTAGTGGGTATCTATCTGGCAAAGCATCTGATGGGTGAGAGAGGAAGAGAAAATAAGCACCTAATGATATTTAAAACCACAATAGGCATGTGGCTATAGACTTGGTATTTTGAAATACAAGTGATTAAAAGCACAGAGTTGCAACAGAAACTCAAAAAACACATGTGCAGCTCATATGCAACCAGATCCAGGGAAGAAAGGGCGCTGTGTATAGATCGAAATTCCACAAGGGAAAAATGATCGAAATCCCGTTTTTGGAGATTTCAGTGTACATTAATATGTCCGATGTACCGATGACACAAACGCAACCCCAGTTATTCAAAGCATTAGGTTCCAGTTTTACACGTTACGTTTCTTATTTGCAAAAAGAGGGAGAAAAACTCACCGTTCTGATATTCCAGCTCGCTGTAGTTTGGCCTCTTGCTGGTGAAATACTTTTTTACCAGGAAAGATCGAGGCATTTTGAACTCTTAAGTTCTAACAGTCCAGAGTCCCAATTATTTTCAGGGGTAAAATTCGCTGAAACGGATAATCCTTAAAAAGTAGAGTCCTCGTCAATCCGCAGTTCCTGTAACGTTGACGCTGAACTGGACTACAATTAGTGCGCCTGTACTTATTTAAAATAGTCTGTCATACTAAATGGGTATACGTCCATTTGGACCCGCCCAAAAGAACAGCCTACAGCCATCGCTGTCGTCAGTGCTTCATTTAATGACCCAGCACTTGACTGCTGCCTAGGTGTGAATGCTCCAAAGCGCACTTCGCAGGTGATACACTCAAGTGAATTGTTTAATTCATGCTTATCAAGATCATGCAAATTAGCCAATCTAAATGCATTGTTTACTTCGCAGCTTCTAGCCAGTGTGTGTAAAAAGCCAGATCACTGTTCATTTAAATTAAAACTTTTGTGAATGAGCTGTTTAACATTTCAAAAGAATTCGCAATGAGGGATGATAGAATTAGCGCGCGCAACATGAAGTCTATCAAAACACATTCATGCCAGTACGGATGTGGCGTTTGAGAATGAAATGTTCTTAGGCTGTCATCACAAGACCATTATATATCATACGCTACAATGTATGTGTTCTGGAGATGTTTTATTACCTAATATTGATAAACTGACAAGTGCACAATGCACTTTTCAACAGATGTCAGGAGCCTGGGATTAATTTGGTGTGTTCAAGTACAACTTTGATTATGGCTCCACCTTGCGGCGATAAAATGTAGTTGCGTTGTTTTTAGCGCTTTTCAGTTTGTCCATAAAAAGAGTTTGTGTCCGCAAATTTTTGATGAAGTGCACTAATCGTAATATCTTCTATTATGTGTTTAGCTGGCTTAAATATATGCCTTTTTAATGGGACTCATTTCACTTTGTTTTAAGAGCAAATCTTTGAGTTTTTGTCCTATGCACGTACTATCAATCATATTTGCATAAACCACGTTCGTTTTATTTATATTCAAGGATATATATTTTTTAAGTGTTTAATTTCTTTCAACCATTCATAGAAAAGTCGTAATGTTAATTAGAGGCAATAACCCTGTAAGGAAGTTATGAGTGATTATCAATATTAGTGGAAAGGGGAACCATTTAAAGTAATTAAGGGCGTATTTTCTATACAATGCGGAAAGATGTTGTTAATGTTACACCATTGAAAATTTAATCTCCGCCACTATTGACGGTTAATGAATCTATTTCCGTACAGTGTAATACGTGAATAGTGACTGAGACTGTCTGCCTAATATTCCGTTTTAGTGCTCTGTAGAAGAAAAGACGGCCATATTGGTTTATAACAACATGAAGGTAAATTTCTCTGGTTGAAAAATCGCTTTAAAATGTCTCCTTCATTAATCCCGTTCGTCCGTTGCTGCTGTACATTGTGCAGTTTTCAAATTTTGTGGATTGATACGCCCTCTACATGTCCAACTCCTTTCCGCCACACCTGAACTGAAATCAGTTTTACTTCCAGCTGACCCCTGAAATTCGTAGTTTAATGTTAAAAACTGTTCCCGGGTCAGCTATCGATAATTCGCCCCCGTTAAATTCTGGCCCCACCTCTCGGTTTGTGTACGAATCTTATTGGACTAGCCAATAGCAGTAGGCGGAGCTACGTTGCTGTATTTTTTTGTTTTTATTATCAGCTGTTCGTTGGGATCTATACTGCGGTCATATAATTTGCGTGTTATAAAAGCAAAAATAAAAGAGCACATATTCTGCACTTATCTTATAACATAGCAAATATTTATTTGAACGAATTAGACGTCAGAAAATCCGTTGCTCTGTAAAGAAGCAGGTATGTTTTGCTTACGCCTCGATTTTTGCTATGTGAGAAAATCTATATTCGTAAATTGTTATGCTTGTATACAAATTTATATATATATGCATGCATGCTCGTGCCATATTTTTTAATCATAATCTAGCCGTATAACGCTGTTTTATTGATTCATATATGATGTTTACAGTATTTGTCTTTTACATTTTTTCTACAGCATATTTTAGTTAGTGTGTATTTGTAACCCATTGCACAAAATGATAAATGGTTTTCCTTGACATCTGGATGACTTGCGAAAGAGAGCAAACCATCCACGTACAGTTATTTGATAAATGCTGCTAAACCCTGAACCTTGCATTTAAAAACAATCTTTGAAAATGTACATGTGATGCAGATGCTGTGCTTTCGGAGAAAATGTAGGTTATTGTTTTGATGGCACACCCCCTAGCTGGAGAACGGCAGATGGACACCAACAATGGAGCTGAGTCCCTACAATGCACTCTCAAAATTCAGTTCATTCATCTTCGTGGCCATATGAAGAAATATCCTCAGAAATCAGTCTTAAATAGCGGTCACATTTAAAAAAAAAAGTCTTTGTTGATAACTAAACTGATTACTAAAACCACAGTGTTTACTGAGGGTTTTGAATTTCTAAGTGTGCATGGATGGGGAGGGGCATTGTGTTGAGAAGTGCTTCTTTCTTTCTTTCTTTCTTTTTAAATTCAACCCTACTTTATGCCAGGCCTGAAAAAAGATGCTCTGGTTTCAGAATAAAGCCTGACCTCAATATGAGTTATGAGTTTAAAATAGCTCGTAGCCTGATCCTGTCAGGTGCGGTTCCTAACCAAGCCATGATTCGAGGATATAATTCAAAAATGTTTATAGTTGCGTGTTTCCTTTACCAAAGGTTATTCTGCTGAGATCCGAGTTCTGCCTGTGAGGAAGCGTGAGACATTCACTACAATCGCGTGTAATTTATAACCATGTTTCAACGGCTTACAAACCTGCTCTTTGGAAGAGTGAATGAAACAACTCAGGAACCAACTGTACCAAAAGCAGGCTCTCTGGAAGTGGACGAGGAGGGTTGGCTCCTGGTCAGTGCAGCTGGTGAGTACAGAAACACAATGTCTCATATTTCTGTGAAGAAGCGTCCTAGAGTACATTTAATTCAGAGACTGCAAGTAATAATATTGAAGTAATTTACATTCACGTAAAGAGATTTGAAAAAATCTGTCATTAGCTACTGTGTTTCTTGCGTTGCGCTTTATTTTACAGTACGTGTACTTACATGTTCTTACAGTGTACTTGCCTAATAAAATAGGTAACTACAGGGCTTAGGTTTAGGTGTTGGTTTAGGGTTAGTACCTAGTTATTACCCAGCTATTATAATTTCTGTAATAAGTATATAGTACGTACATGGGGGACAGGACTGTAAAATAAAGTGCTACCATTTTTTTGTACATTCAATAAAAGTGTTGTCTTGGATTCCATTGTAGGGACAAAACATTCTTCAAAACATTTTTTTAACTTATTTAGCACAGATAACAGTTGTCTGTGTGATTGTGCCTATTAACCCTATAAAGCCTACTCTATCATATTTGACAAACAATTTAAAATGATCAACATTATGGAAACTTTACTTACTCCCTTCAAGTCATCTTACTTTCTGGTTATATAAATATCTGCAGCAAATTGCGTATTTTTCTTGCGTTTGGGCCTCTGAATAATATGTGGGACACTAATTTGCATATTATATATGACAATTATTTCATATATCAGGCTTTACGGGGTTAAGATACAGCTTTTCATGGTAACTGTACTGTTCTTTTCTGAAGACGGAGAGACATCCTCTGAACCTATCGAGGTGCAGTTCAAGTTAAAAAGAACCCTGTCAAGCACTGAGAAATGTGCTGCCAGCTTGGTCAGTGATGCAAGGTAAAACCAATACATCTGCTCAGAGATTGCAGTCAGTATCTCTGTGCTTCTGCATTAACATTGACTTTGACTGTCAGTATTGGCCTGACTTAACATGGTGTTCTGGTCTCTTTCTAAAGCATCGTAGAACCAGAAGTCCCTGTTGCTCGAGGCAGTGGTGGAGTGTCTCAGCGGTTGGTCTCTCAGTCTGGGGCTCTGGTCAAAGTCACACAGGTGGGCCGGATACAGCGGGCTCAGGCTCGGGCCAACCGCCACAATCTCGGCCGCAAATGCACTCAGCGTCAGAACCACATACGTCAACGTGTTCCTCAATATTACTCTCGCAAACAACGTGTGATCCTCCACCAGCCTGGCCGTCGCAACTTTAGTCACTAAGATGCAGAGAAAGTCAACAAGCACATGCAAGTACCTTGGTTCAAAATAAAAGCTTGATATGAAAATATTTGAACCATTTTTATTTTGTTATTTACAATAGGGTATTATAGACTCAGTGGCAGCTAATATTATGCCTCTAAAAATTATGTTGGCCATTAGAAAATCTTTTTTTTTTTACGTTCAAGTGTATAACACTGTCATGCAGCAATAAAATTAACTGAAGGACTTTTGAATTCTTGAATGTGTTCTTTCATTGTAACATTATATAACTCATATAGATCATGTAGTGAATCCCTTTATTGTGGTGAAGACGATAAAGCAATGGGGTGCACTGACCATTTCATCCAGTTTACCTCATTTACAACTTATTCATAATAAATATACTGTATGTTTCCAAGTTTGTGCACAAAGTATGTCATTGTCATGCAGTGCACTTTAAAAACCACTAAAGGGCGCCTGGGATTGCCTAGTAGGGTCTTGTCATGGAAGAAGCCCTTTTCTACCTTTCTGTGGTCAAAATTTCCATAGTGTGGAAGAATGTCAAATCTATGAGGCATGACCGTCTTCCAGTGTGTATTACTGTGTCGTTACAATCAAAAGAAAAACATATTTTTTCCCCACTCTATAAAGAACTCTATTTACACTGTTATGAGCTTCGGAAGTTTTTAGTTCAACTTTATAATATGTTGACATTTAGTTTTTGTATTAATCCCTAATTTAGCAAGTGTCATATATTCTTTTCTATTTGCACTTGACATTTTCATATGATTTATGCTCTTAGTTGTAAGTTTTTGCTAAAGAAATAATATGGATTTACATTCCTTTAGGGCTACAAGATACTTTGACTGTGTGTTGATCTTTTTCATGTTTTCCACATAATGTATATATTGTGGAACTAGCAACGTTGGTGTGCTGAGTGGTTTGCTGAATGTGAAATATTTTAAGTTGTTTTCTCCACTTGTTTTTCAATCAGAGTAGAGTATAAAATTTGCAGTTCATCAGTTACTCTGTTTTGTTACTTTGTTTCTCAGCAAGGTCATCATAGCCCTGCAGCATAAACATCAAAGATTTCGCAAAATGCCTGTGCTGTCATGTGAACGGGTCATCTGAGTGCGTCCAAGACATAATCAAACGTGTAGCAGACCAAGATGGTGTTGGTACAGTATCCAATACCCACTTGAAGGAAATTTATTTCCATCTATGCACAAAATCATTGTGTTGACAATACAGAATCACATGGTGCTAAATGTTTCATATTGTTTATCTTGTTCTAATAAAGTGCAAGTCTTGTTCTAATAAGTAAGGAAATTATATAAAGGTCTTTACCAGTTACATAAAAATCTGTTATAATGCTATCAGGCAAATCTAGTGAGCGCTAATGCATTAACACATCTTCATACTTAGACATCACCTGATCTGATGGGCTGCATGATAAATGTCAACTTATTTCAACTATGTGACCTCCTTGTGACGTCTGCAGTTATTTGAGTTTTTTTTCTTCTTTTCTTTCGGGCAAATGTTCCCTTCAGTTCTATCTGACAGAAAGTGATCAGAATGCATAAAGCAGGTGATGAAATGCATGACTTGAGATGGCTCATGTTAACTCAAAAGCATGAATTTTTCTGCATATAAGGAAGCAGATTTTTGCTGAAACATGTCTGAATTATAAAATTATGAATCCATTTGTTCATGGAAAATTTGTGGGGTTTGCAGAACTGTAATTTGCATGCATTGTTTTACATAGTCAGATATAATATTTATGTCTTGCTCTTCCCTATAGGGCAGAATGGGTTAAGATCATTCCAAAAAAATATCAGGAAAAGAGATAAATTAGAAATTAAAACCTTTTAGTTGGTGCCTTTTTTGCAACAAATTGTTGGAAATTAGAAAAGGTACCAGAAAAGGGAATATTTTAAGGAATATCACGCAAGATTTTTCAAATTAACTTATTTAGTTCTCAGCTTCATAAAGTTGAAGGACCTATGAAAAAGTAAAACTTTGTCATATTTTCCAACAATGGGAAGAGATGGAATGTTGAACAGTTTCAACAACAGTTGCCATAGTTTATCATTAGTTTATTTGATCAATTTAGCAGTAAAGACTTTAATTTTTTTTTTTTTTTTTTAAAGCAGTAAGTCTCTAATTTTAATCATTTATTCACAGTTTTGGTTCGTTTAAAATATATTTCACCATGGACATGGATTGTTATACTTAAAAAATAAATATATTTATTTAGAAGCCTGTTTTTTTCTACACTTCCTGGTTTCTTTCACTGAATAGAAGTAGTTGGGACATTCACCTCTTATCTCATATCTCCTTGCATACTGAACTGAACTGCAGTCATTGAATTCTTATCCTTTATAATGACTAATACAACGTTTTTGACAAGTTACAAAACAAGTTCATCAAGTTAAAGTGTTCAGAGACAGGAGATCTGGTGCTTTCAACCAGAGTACATGAATACAAAAGCAAGCGCATAAAGACAATGCAGACCTTTGAATATGTTAAAGGTTGACTGTCTACATGTGAAGGTGCTCAAAATGTATTTTCTTTTCAACGGTCTTTAACTTAAGTGAACTTTTCTGGCTTGCCTACTTGCATTTTTATAGGCATCACTTGTGTTCTGCTGAGCATATCCCCAAAATACACTTGGTCCCATTAGATAATCCCATTAGATAAGGCAATCTTTTTGTGAGTAACATTTGTCACATTAGTTTGTTTTCCTTTATGTTTCTATATCTTCTCATACAGATGCATTTCATGTATTTCACTTGTTTATCGGTTCTACCTATCAAGTCTACCGGTCTATCAGAAAGTGGGTCTATCAGAATAGCACCAATATATATATATATATATATATATTGTTTGTATAGATTCTTTTAACATATATTCATTTTCTAAGAGAGAAACACATAACAGTGTTAACACATAACAACATAAACACATAATATGCTAACTACCACATGACATTATTGTTGTTATTGTTTAAAAATGCATATTATTTTATTGTTTTATCTATGATTGTGCCAGAACCAGAAATAAAGCATTAATAATCGGTTTACCAGCTATGTAGGTTATTGGAACAATTAAATACAAAATATAATCTGTATTGGTAATTCAAAAACATCTCTCAAAAATCTTATAGATCAATACAAATGTCTAAAAATCTATGTTTACTATATAAATAAAACAATGCATACAAATCATTTGTTATTACACGTTTTATCACTTGATTTCCTGGTTTGCACAGATGTACATCTTGAGTGTCACATGTCAACAGAGAAATGTCCATGACATCACGACTGTAGATAACCGACTCCTCTCTGTCTTGATAAGGCGAATGCTGAAGCAAACGCTCATCATTTAACATGGAACTCGACAAGGAGCGACAGGAGCGCTATTTTATTGTAGTGAGGAGAAGCAAGAGGGGTTTATCTCGCGGGTCAGTTGGGCGCGCGGATGCGCAGACAGCAGCAGGAGATCTCATAGGAATGGTCTATGGAGGAAGTGGCAGTGCCAGGAGCAGTGGCACGGTGAAGAAAGAGGACACATACCCACTCTCACGCCATCAAGCTCAGCTACTTTTGTTCGTTTCTCCTGCCAGCAGGCGACTGGAACTCCTGAGCAACGTCCAGCTCTTCGGTGCAATCTGTGAGCTTGCTCAGGATGATCTTGTTGTGGTCAGACACAAGAAGGACTTTCAACCATGCCTGGTGAAAAATCTGATTCAAATAGGCAAGAAGGACAAACCAGGAGTCTTGCAAATGCTGGGATTTGAGCTGGACTTGGTGGTGAGGAAAGACATCTTTTGCACCCCTTTAATTCATGCAAACATATGTGCTAAAATGTTGAATTAAACTATTTAACTTAAATTAAACTTAAATTATATTGACATCACAACAGTAATTTGTGTTGTTTATATTAGATCATCATATATATATATATTGTATATATATATATATATATATATATATATATATATATAATATATAATAATAAAATATTTTAGTTAATATATGTTAACTTAAATATTTTATTAGTTTATATATATTTTTTAATTATACTAAAAAAAAAAGTTGTTATTACATACAATTTTTATACAACCTTTTGCATATAGAGGAAATGTTTGTGTAGTTACTTTAATGGGAAAATCCCTTATCAAAATCTGCATCAACATGATGTGACTACTTTTACATAATCTGAACATGAACTTTTCAACTGTGACGTAAGTGTGGACCTCTTGAACACATAAACAAAATACTTGAAAGGCAAAGAAAATAGTCACGTTAATGGCGTAACGACTCCGCTTGATCTGTTGACATGCGGTTGAATTTCTTCACAGGAGACTGAGCAGGACATTTTGTCGAAGAAGACAGTCCCGCTTCCCTTCTTCAGCGCAGCTGACATTGTCCAGGTGGCTCCGTCACATTTAAACACCAGGCAGCCGCTGAGAGTCAGCATTGATTTGGGTAAGTTACTCATCTTTTTAGCCCTTAAAAACGCATTGAAAGTCTCAAGGATTTTGGATCAGGGTGCAGTTGTAGATTAAAAGAGAGATCCCATGACTAAACTGCAGAAAGGATTGTTATCTTGAACCGGAAAGACCGTCAGTTTCAAAGTTTTAACAATTCATAGCCTCTATCATGCTTTGTACCAAGATTTATGATGTCACTCATATGACACGAGGAATGTCGGGTAATGATATCTGCAATAATATTTTTTACATGTTTTTCCCTTTTAAGGTTTGAACAGGAAAGCAGTGTCACGCATAAATTCCATGCCAGTTCTCAACTCACGCAATGCAAAAAAAGGAAGTATCTTATCCAACAAGGATGTGTCCAACTCCATTCAGGCCTTGTCCCATTATTCCTTGGAGGTGGGGTCCATGGCAGAGGTCATATCTTTGAATGGGCTGACTGTGTATGGGGTGATCAAATGGATTGGAGTTCCAGATGGAAAGAAACATCACTGGGCAGGACTTGAGCTGGTGAACATCTACATTTTTTCTCACAGTTCAGACAGAGCATGTGGCAATTATGTTGGCTTTTGTGCACACAAAAAAAAAAAAAAAATCTCTTAAATCCTTTCAGGACACTGAGGCGACAACTTGTTCGGATGGGACGCTTGGTACAAAACGGTATTTCACCTGTGAAGGAAACAAAGCCTTGTTTGTGCCACTGACCAACTGCAAACCAGACAGTAGATTTATGTTCATTCCAAATGAGATCCAGAAACCACTTGAACCTCCTTCAGGTGAGGCCATTCAGTCTGCTGTATTATTCCACTTCTAGAAAGAGTCTGAATGTTAAAGGCCTCTCGATTTCTTTAATTTTTTATTTTTTTTCTTTTAGTCATACTGCTGGAAGATTTGGATGAAGATGTTCCCCCTGTTCCCGAGCAAGATGTTTTGTCTCGTCTGGAGGGCAGAATGAAGGGGATCCAAGGTCACTTCAACTCCTGCTATCTTGATGCCACTCTCTTTAGGTAAGCATCTAGAGAAATGCATGTTATGTATGTTATTTCACGTTTCATTCTGTTTTGTTCGCATGTATTGATGGATTTTCTTTTTGTTCCTCTGCTTTTACAGTCTCTTCACATCATCCATAGCTTTCAACAGAATGTTTAACAGATCAGC
Organism: Opsariichthys bidens; assembly: GCA_037194245.1. Classification (NCBI taxonomy): domain Eukaryota; kingdom Metazoa; phylum Chordata; class Actinopteri; order Cypriniformes; family Xenocyprididae; genus Opsariichthys; species Opsariichthys bidens. Next base: position 7,755,502 of record CM074299.1, read on the forward strand.
AGATAGTGAGGAAGGCATTTCTCACATTTTAAGATGGGACATTGTGAACCGTTTACGCAGGTAAATCACTAAAACCCCTTGATGAATGTGTGATAGTACAAAAGAAAGTGACATATCAAAGCTAATGCACAGCCATATTTATAGAGCTGGAGTAAACACTCTTCATATGGGCATGTGTGTTTATAGTCATCAGAGTACTCACAGTTCATTTCATATGACCTCTTCCTCTCTTGACAGATCAGGCTTTGTTCCAGCAGGGAATGTGATGAAATTTCGTAAACAGCTGGGCTGCAAATCTTTTGCCACAGAGGAGAAAGGTATTACTTGTCACATAGCGGCCATTTACTTTTTTGATGTTGAGCTGCATGTTTTTCATCTATAGCTTAGACGAACTGTTAATCTGATCACTATTTTTACTGCTATTTCCTTCAGATCCTGAGGAGTTCATCACCCTACTACTAAAGGATGTTTTACACATAGAGCCATTGCTCAAAATCAGGTTTGTTTTTGTCGCACTGCTTGTTCGTCACTCCACATTTGTTTATTTGAGAAACATAATTCTGTTTTGACATTTTACACAAACCTTGAATGAACATGTTTTGCACACAGGGGTTAAAAAGTATTTCATTTCACTCAATAATATATATTTATTGAAACATTATCATATTTTATATTAATAACGTTTTATTTATGTTTTTGAATATATGTACACTATTATTCAAAAGTTTGTGGTCAGTCAGTTTTTGAAATAAATTAATAGTTTTATTTACCAAGGATGCATTATATTGATCAAACGTGGAATACATTTATTATGTTACAGTAAGAAATGTAATTTGCTATGGTCTACTTTACTGAGCTAAACACTTGCAAACCCCTCCAAAAACTAGACAAAGATGCAGATAATCCCTTACAAATAATAAATGTTTGTTGAGCAGCAAATCAGAATATTAGAATGATTTCTGAAGAGTCATGTGCCATCACAGGAATATTACATTTTAAAATATATATAAAAAGTAAATTAAATAAATTAAAATGAGTTCAAGTAAATGTAAACAATTTTGAATAATAATAATAATAATAATATATCACAATATTGCCTTTTTACTGTATTTTCGATCAAATAAATGCAGCGTTGGTGAGATTAAAAGAATCAAAAACATGAAAAAAAATTCACTGAGCCCTTTTTCACAGATCTTTTTTTAACGGCAGTGTACATTGTGTGTAAACAAGCTTAAACTGTATATTTTAAAACCTGTGTGTTTTTAGGTCACATGGAGAGTTGTCACAGGATGCCTATACGCATCAGATCATTGTAGAGAAGCATCAGATGGGAGCCGTGCCTTCAGTTCAACAGCTGCTTGAGATGTCTTTAGTGTCAAGTGATCTGAAGTTTGAAGAGGTTTGTTCATTTCTGTAAATTAGATTATTATTTATTACATCACAGTTTGCATACCTAGTAGATATATGCATTATTAATCAAACCTTTTTTTATTTTAGATTCCATCTTGTCTTATAATTCAGATGCCACGATTTGGAAAGAAGTTCAAGATGTTCCCTAAAATCATTCCCTCAACAGAGCTGGACATCACAGATGTCTTGTATTGTTGTAAGTTTAACAAGCATACCAAATGAAATCTCTTCCTGATAACATTTGTTTTGTGGAGGCAGATATTGGACTGTTACAGATAGAATATCTCTTATGCCTCTCCTGTTTTCTCTGGCAGCTCCTCGGGAATGTTTTCTGTGCGGTCATCTAGCTGAATATGAGTGTGACCAGTGCCTGATGGACCATAAGCTCCAGCCAGGCAAAATTAAGCAGTATTGCTCTACCTGCAACACACAGGTAGAGAACCTAATGCTAAAATCTTGTGTATGCACTTTGTATTCCAATAGTTCTGTAAAATAATGCATATTACATGCTTTTTTTTCCCTCCACATGCCTTTTCCCTCTAATAAACTCAATGTTTTTGCTTTTTCTACAGGTTCACACTCATCCTTCCAGACAGGAACACACTCCTCACAAACTTACAGTTCCAGATCATCTTCCAGAGGATGCATCATTACAGAGGCAGCAGATGCAACTCTTTGCAGTTCTCTGTATAAACACCAGCCATTATGTGTCTTTTGTCAAATATGGGCCTGACCCACGGTCCTGGATCTTCTTTGACAGCATGGCTGACCGATGCGGTATGTCAAATATGCTAAACATATTTAAATGTCCGAAGCTGAAAAATACTACCTTCATCTGATGGTCTGCCTTTGATTGTCCTACAATCCAGTGCGTTCCATTCCATGAAAGTTAAAGGGATAGTTCACCCAGAAATTCTGTTGTTCTAAACCTGTATGAATTTCTTTCATTTGAAAGAAATTCAAACATATTTCTTTTTCTACGCTATGGAAATGAAACAATCTTCTCTATTTTCCACATATCAGCTCAGAGAGGCATTTCTTTTAAATAAAATTGAAAAAAAAAAGTTGAAAAGTGGGAGTAAAGTTCCTTACAGGTTTTTAATAGTGGGAATAAAGTGTTTAATGGGTCTGGTTAGCAGTGAGTATATGGAAGGGCTTTTGGGATCGTGGCAAGTAATGTTCCAATGAGGCAGCATCCATTTATGATTTTACCAAATATAATCATATACGTTTAATATGTTGTAATTTTTTCATACTGTTTTATAATATACTACACTACACTGAGGTGCAAATAGTATACGTGTACAGTAAATAGCATCTAACAATTATTTACAAATACTGCTATTTTCACCTTTTTTTCACTTTTAGTTGCTATTTACACTTAGTGTAAATAACATCCATCACTATTTAGATATCTCCCCACTGCCTAAAAATAAATATGGCATCTGAAAGTGAATTTTTTGGCCAGTTTGTGTGTAAATGAAAGTTTTAGACCAACTTTTTCCACTTTTGATGTAATTTCTTTTGAGAAAAATAAAAACATTCGCTTAGTTATCATCAAAGCTTTTGTTGTACATCACAAAAGAGTTATGCTGTCGTAGAAGTCTGTCTGAAATCAGTTTCATGAGGAACCTTCATGCTTACCTTCATTCCTTCAATGCTGCCTGCAAAGTCATTGCCTGAGAAGGCAGTGAGCCAAAAAGTCAGCTGCCTAAGATTTTGGATGCAGCTGTAATTTCTCTTGTTATTTGCACAGGATCACTCCACTGAGGTTTCACAAAACCTCCATTACTAACCAGATGAACCCAGATAAAATGCTGTTTATCACTGATATAAGTGTTTGAATTTAGCCAATCCCTGACTATCTTATTTTTATCCTTAGGTGATGATAACAATGGCTACAACGTTCCCGTGATCAGGTCCTGTCCTGAGGTAGGAGACTTCCTTTCCCAGTCTGAGCAGGACATCTCCACAGCAGATCTGAGTCAGTGCAGTGAGCTGGTGCGCAGACTGCTGTGTGATTCATACATGTGTTTCTATCAGAGAACAGACAATCACCCTCAGCATCATCAATGAACAGAGACATTTGTGATATCTGTGGACTACTGTGTCCTTACTGTATCTCTTGTGCCATTACATCATGAGAGTGGACACATAAAGGACACTGATGTTTTGCTTTGCTCTGCTCTTTATCAAATTGTTCTGATGATTTATAATGAAAGTTTATTTATAAATGAAAGGGCTCCCGGCTGTATATTAAGATATTTGATTAGGTAGAGATATATACAATCAACAATATATTATCATTTGAAATGACAATTAGTGCCAGGATGTCATATTTTTGATTATATCAAATCATTTATCTATGTTCATTTGTACTTTATTAGCATTATCTATTTATATTGAAAATTATTAAAGTTGTAGGATGTTTATATTTGTATTAAACCATTGTTATACCAAACTTGCATGGCTGTCTTGATGAAAAATCATCATTTTATCCATAGTTAATGTTATGTTATGCAGAGTCTGAACTGTTATTTTACTTTTACTCTTTGGGTCATATTTGCATATTCATTGTTAACAGGTAAAGATTACAGAAATAAATTATCGATAAAAGGTTTTACAGAAGTAGAAAATATTAGTAATTAATACAATTTTGGGGAAATATTACAAGTATTACAGTAGGATTCAATGTCTTGTGAGGCCTAGCTGAACAGAAGGGGCGATGATGCCCTCTAATGGAAACATCACAGCATTAACTCTCCAATAGACTTGAGCAAGTTCTAAACTTTTTTTTATTATTGAGTAAATTTCATTGAGTTCAATGAATCGTTTGAAGCGATTTGCCAAACAACTGCAACGACATTTTGATATTATATTATATTATATCATTTTAACAGGGTGTTTCTGAAACACAAACCAGCAAATTATACTGATTGGTCATTCATTTGTGAGTGTAGATATACACAGTTGAAGGTTTAAGTTTTAATAAAAGTTTGGTTATTAAATAAATAAAATACCAATGTACAACCAACAACATTTGTTTTTAGGCCCAGTTGTTGGAGTATCCAGTCGCACTTTATATAAAGTGGCCTTAAGTACTATGTACTAACATTAAATAAAACTATGGATTCACTGTGTAACTACACATTCTGGAAAATTTCCACATTTACTGCTAATGATTTTGAGGTATGGTTAGGATTAGGGTTATTATAAAGGTAATTAAATACACATACTTTAAATGCTATTACCATGCACCAACATATATACAACAAGTACATATCAAATGGTTAAGTACATATTAGTTAAGGCCACTTAATTTAAAGTGTAACCAAGAATCATGTTCCTGGTCATTGGCCTTTAAATTGTAAACTGTGAACGCTTTTAATATGGCTATTGCCTAAAGACACAAAGATCATAAATAACACGTGATTGTGAAATGTGAGTTTCCGCCTTTGTATATCTGTTGTCTGGACAGATAGGCCTACTGCAGGTTTAAGATAAATATGGCCATTGAGAAGCAAGGGATCATACTTGCTAGTGAGCACACACACACAAACACACACACACGAATATGTGGTTTACGGGGACTCTACATAGGCAATATGGTTTTTATACTTTAAAAACAGAATATTCTATCCCCCGGCTAAACCTACCCATCACAGAAAACTTTCTGCATTTTTTTGAATGACAAAAAACACTGTTTAGTATGTTTTTTAAGCCATTTGGTGTACGAGGAGACAGGAAGTGTCCTCATAAACCATGTTTACATTGTAATACCTGTCATTATACACATTTGTGTCCTCATAAACCACAAGAACACACACATACACGCACACATTACCAATAAGAGAATCACTCAAACAAATACTTCAAAAAGAACTGATTTGCTAAAATGACAGAAATCAACAACTTCTAAAGTCAGTGCATAGAAGTGTTAAAAATAGCGAGTCATGTCAAAGCTGATGGTTTAACTTGTTAAACCAATAAATAATGTGACAAAGTTTTCTTGATGACTTACAACTGTAATATTGAGTATGTAATATTGAGTATAAAAGGTAAATAATAGCTTGTCATGTGACTGTCAACTTTATACCATCAGAGAAGGATTCGTAGCTACTAGTATTTTGTTAATCGCATGTTAAAAATCTATTGTTTCTATTATTATTGTTGTTGTTGTTATTGATAACAATTATTATTTTAACAAACCTCTCTTCACTTGGCACCACGTGGCTCTTACCACCATAGTAATTTGGTGGTGACGTCACAGAGCGGAGCAGGGTGGGAGGAGCCAGGGGCAGGAATAACGCCTTTTTTCATCCTTTTAAACGCGTCTGACATGCGCAGTGCACTAAATTTCGGGCTTGGTCTGTTACACAACTGTGTCTTTCTTCATTCTGCCTACAGCTCCTCGCCGGCATTTTACTTTAACAGGCTTCTAACTGTGTTATTTTAAAATAAGATCCATAGAAATGAGTGGGGACCATTCCCACAACGATTCCCAGGTAAAGTGTTTGTGATTTAACGTTGTCAGTTATTTTCTCTCTTTCTTGATGGTTTGTAGTCACTAGCTCGGCTGTTTAAATTCCACCCGCAGCGGCAGTTTTTCCCCAGCATGCTAAGCTAACAGGCACGAGAAGTCGGCTTTGAATGTAATAATTTTGTATTCTCAGCCATTTGCCGCTTTTCTTACATTAACGTTCACTAACAAATGCTTCATTTTGGGAATAAAAACTTTAAGCAGTCCCCTGCCCTCCGCAGCGGTGGTGTTTAAATGCTGTTTTATGAACAGGCTTGTTAGCTTAAACGCTAACTCCCCGACTAGCATCAAGTTGAAAGTTAGCAGCCTATTGACATGGCACGGTTTAACATTAACTTATACACCACTGTTTTTCCGCAGATCGAGTCGGGATCCAGATATAATGGTGAGTGGGACTTGTCTAATCACCACATTATGATCAAACACATACGTTTTATACCTCTAACGTGATCGCTCAGGAGCTTGCTTGACGACCAGTTAGTTTTAAGGACAGAAATGGCGTCCCAGAGACTAAGTCCCCTCTCGCTCTCTGACAAGCGCCTATTGTTCACATTGAGCCCTTTAAAATCGTATTTATACTGCCTTTAAATCGACGAAAAACGGCGATTTCGAAAGAATGAGAGATTATTTGCCAGTTAATGTAGCTTGATCGTTTTTAGAGTTAGAAAAATGGTCTAATGGGGCTTGTGAAAGTGAGGGTTTGGGGGTTGAGGACTTAGTCTCTGCGCCATTTTCTTTTTCTCTGTCTAGCGGTCTGAGTGTAGTGAACGTTAAGTGCACATCGACGTGATTATGGAGAAGGATTGAGAAACGTGTGACCTGTTTCGAATCGTCGCACGAAAATTAATACTCCACCACAAATACGAGTAATGTACGTTTACCAATAAAACTAACTGTAATTATGCAACTATGTAGTGTCTATAAAATTAATCTTGTATGAGGTGTACTATGGTCTCATCTGCGTCAAATAAACAATTACAACAAGATTTGATACATTTAAATGAGCCAGTTCTGTTTTGTTTTTTGGACCTAAAACTGATTTCACACAACTGTCATTGGTGATTATTAATTTGGTCATATTGATGCAAAACGTGGTCGGTAAGAGATTGCTGAAGTCACTGCTTTTTTTTTTTTTTTTAAACCTTAAATGACATCCAAAAAAATCATTGACTAATGAGATTATTTCCTTTTCTATACAGTTTAAAACTTTAGCATGCCAAGACAGGAAATCCACAGCACTGTGGCACCTGACACTTGTTTTTTGTTTTTTTTTAAGCAATGCATTATGAGGGTGCCACCTTTAAGTGTTTATTTAATGGATATAAATAAACGCTTCTTGATTTTATAACTTATTTGTTTTCGTATTTGACAAACATTATTATCAGCATTGTTATCCGCTTTATTTTACTGTTTACTTTATTAGAAACATTTGTGCTACTTCCTATTCTAGGTGCTAGAGATGTTGGTAGTATAAATTTATTAAAAATATAATGTTCAAACATGATTACTGTTCAAATCTGGATTTATATATATATATATAAAACTGCCCCTGAACTTCATCAGCCATCATGCGTTATCATTTTACTTTGAAAATCAACTTTTTGTTCCACTGGGAAATAATAGTCAACAATGAGGGTAGGTAAATGATTTTGCCACAGCGGTTTATTAAGTTCTTCTTTTTTTTTTTTAAATCTACAGTAATTATGCAACTAGTCTTTCATATGACTTATTTTTTTTGTTACACTTACAGTCCTACAGTTCATATGCTGAATGTGCATGATGCTTCTGGTAATCAGTTTTGCTTCTCACTAAAAGAGCATTTAGGATTTTTTACTCATGGCTGAGCTGATGCACGAACTGCCTGTTTACATCATGCCATTCCATTGAGCGTCCACCAAGTGTTTGTCAGGGTTTGGGGATATATTAAAAACCCATGCTCAATCCTGGAAACAATAAAATTACATAATGTATTTAATAAAACCGTGACACAATGTGTTGAAGTTGTTTTTTTTGTTTTGTTTTTTCAGATTTTGTGCCTGCCCAAATTTTACTACATTTGCATGCCTGATATGTACCATAAACAATGTAATATAACTGGTATCATAGTGGCAACTTTATAAATAATAAAAATACCGCACGAGGAATGTGTGTTGGCCCACCAATCTTTAATATATAGGGACTGTCTTTGCATTAGCTTAGCATGTACTAAATCTAATGTTTGCAGGTAATTTTAGAATATGAAGCCTTTCTTTTGTTTATCTTGTTTGGATCACTCACATTCTTTTATTCAAAAGGCTTATTTCAGTCACACAGACTCAGACTTCATTACTGTCGATTTGCTTTTTTTATGAAGCTCCAGCCTGTAACGATTCTGCTGACAATGAACTTGTCCACTAGAGGGTAGAGTTCACATAAGTTTTTCCCCAGTCCCAGATGTGCATGTGTTTTGCTGAAGGGCAAAAATGAACATGATGACTGGTTGGCCCCTAGCTTTTTTAAATAATTATTATTATTTCCACTATTTGTAAGTAAATTCATCTTTTTTGTTTTGTTTAGTTTTTTTTTTTTTTAAATGAAGGCTGAAAATTAACCCTACACTTATTGAGGAATAATATACCTGAACAGGGGTTCATGCAAGGATGAATATCTAGACGTAGAGGAAGATTTGTCGCATTTGGTAATGCGCTCATGCGTACTGTAGAAGATAAAGGATTTGATTTCATGTCTTAACTGAGCACTCCTGTCCCTCTTGATGCTTGAATGCACCCTGCTGTAACATGAGGTTCATTGTTTCTCTGTGCTCTTAAAGGATGACATTTGCGTTTGTTTGGATTCTGAAGCCCTGTACAATTCCTGTTCATTCTTTTGGTCCTCGCGATAAAAAGGGAGATCGTTTTGCTGTTGCCTTTCGGCAGGCTTGTTACAAAACACCTCCAGCTTTCTCACTGTCCAATACAGTGTCAGTAGGATATGCCTGGCTCTCTTGTAACCTAATCTGGTCTACCATCCTACACATTTCCTAAAGCAATAGTCCTCTCAGAGTAAACAGTCTTAGCTGAACTCTGCAAAGAATGGGGCCTCTATAAACACCATACATAGCTGAGAGTGAAAACTGGACACTTCACCTCAAGAGGTAAAGTGCCAAAATCTACAAGGTGTGACTAATGTGTCTGCAGTAGGTCTGCAAGGACAACCCAAAATGTGTCATGCTGTACTTATTTCAAACCAGTTGTCTGTAAATGTTCTTCAGCGTTTGGCAGGCTCATGCAGGTCACTCCGAAATGGATTTCTCATCCAGGTGTGAGCAAAATGATCTGCCATAGTGTTTCCAGGTGAAATACTGTACTATTCTTTGCCTCATTTTTTTTTTTTTTTTTTGTATGTGTACCCCTGTAGCACCAGAACAATTTCAATGAGGAGGCCTGTTTTTTTTTTTTAATTCCTTTGTACACTTTCTAACCCCCAGTTTTCTGTGCTTTGACTCTTTCCTGTTCCAGGGACATACTTTTGTTGCCAGGTGTTCATTGCCTTTTGAATGTGCTACTTAATCTTTAATTTCTTTTGTTGGCAGATTCTCACAAACACAAAGATAAATACAAGGACAAAGAACACAAACACAAGGAACACAAAAAAGACAAAGAACGTGAGAAGTCAAAGTACAGCAACAGGTATGATGTCGCTTTTATTCTCTCCTTTGGGTTTCTACGGTAGAGATATAGGCGGTTTATAGCCCAGTTTGCTCTTTATGGCGTGATTGATAAGCAGGGCGTGGCCTTTAGTGTTCAGACCACAGGAAGGAATATTGGCTTTACTGCAACTTCCTTTGTAAACACATCTATTTGGAGCTGATTTTGTTGATGGACCAGACCGTTGTGGCAATTAGATCACGACATGTTTTATTGCGGGTTTTTTTTTTTCAGTGAACACAGGGAGTCCTCAGATAAAAAGCACAGAGATAAAGATAAAGAGAGGCTGAAACTCAAAGATGGATCCTCAGACAAGCAGAAGGACAAACACAAAGAGAAGAAAAAGGAGGAAAGGGTGGGCAGAATCCTCTATAATTTCACATTGCAGCATTTTTATCTGAGCTGAATCCTCTGGCTATGGAGGAGTTGTAAATAGTCTTTTGTGATTCACACAATATTGAGTGCTGTTATTGACCTCTTTCTGTTTTTTGTTTTTGCCTACTCCATTTTCTTCCTCAAGTCCTTTGATGGCAAGCCCAAAAAAGAGAGGGAGAATGGGTTTGCAAGGTGAGTGAGAAACCTAAATGTGATGTAAATGATGCAACTGTAGCTGTTAATTTTTATAGTGGTCATATCATAACTTTTTTTTTTTCCTCCTTTTTTTGACATGACTGGCTCATTCAGTACAAACAGTTTTCTGAACCACTCAAATTAAGATCCTACTTGATCAGCAATCTTGGTACAAGTAAACTTCACCCACTGATATTGGGACTCATTCACCTGCTACATACACCAGTGTTAGCAAACCTTTTTCTTTTCTTTTTTTGCACCTTTTTACTTGTGGTGTTCTTTTTTGTGAAATGGTGTCTATAATGCTTCCTCTGAACACTTTTTTTTTTTTTTTTTGTCAGTGACAAAAGATCAAGATTAAATCTTAAGTTCAAGAAATTTTGTTGTCCCTATTAAGATCAATGGCATGGTTGTAATCACATAAATCACATTTAAAGGGGTTCTCAGATTTAATCACATGAGCAAGAAAACAAATAATTTGTGTCTCATCCTTTTATACAGCCCTAAGTCTGAACCTGAGAATGATGACTTCTATCACTGTCCTAAACCTGAGAAGTCTCTGAAGAGAGAACGCGATGATGACGAGTAAGTGACATTGTTCGCAGGCCATCTTAAACTTGCATGTGATATAGAGAACCTACCAGTCTTCCGTAATCAAAAGTGCATTGATCCATTTAAGATGTTAAGCATTAGAGGAAATTGGACAGTTGTTGTATAGTAACTGAAAGGTTTGTGAATGCCATGGTTTTATTTCCCTTCAGTGCTGAGTTCAAGCCCAAAAAAGTTAAAACCGAGGATGACAGAAGCGAAAAGAAGGCAAAGAAACGGAAACAGGAAGAAGAGGTATGTTGAAGACATTGGCTTATCTCTCCAAGTTGGACTTTGCAATGTTTTTTTTCTTTTCTTTTTTTTTTTTTTTTAAAGATTAATAATTTGAATCTTCTGCTTTACCACAGGACGTAAAGCCCAAAAAGAAGACAAAAGACAAGAAAGGAGAAGTTGCCACAGATGGCAAGAAAAAAATAAAAAAGGAGCCAGAAGATAAGTGGAAATGGTTAGTCTCACATCCTCTCACGGTCAAGTAATTGTATGCTGACACCATCTTGAGTCTGTTTTGATTTTATTTGGGAATATGGTGCAGATCACAAATGTCCTTGTTCCGGCACTTTGCAGAGCCGTTGTGGTTGCCTGTATTGGGATGTTGGTTTACCTCCTTCCATCTCTGTGCTTTTTCATACCATTTAGGTGGGAGGAAGAGAGGTACACAGATGGTGTGAAATGGAAGTTTTTGGAACACAAAGGGCCGGTTTTTGCACCACCATATGAGCCTCTTCCCAGCAATGTCAAGTTTTATTATGACGGTACGTCTTGTAATGACTCTGTAGCAGTGCGTGAGGTGTCTAGATCAATCTGTTCTGGAGTTACTCTGATTAGATGGCCATCAAAACTGTCGAAGCAATTGTTGGATTGTGTAAACTTTGAGCATTTTGAAAGACTCTGTTCTGTTATGTTCAATTTTTCTTTTAGACAATGCAGGCTTCTCCACCCAAATTCAAAGTTCTTTACCATGGACATTGGCCATTGTCTTCAGTAATTGCTTTTTGTAGTAGAATGGTTAAGATGCTGAGGCTTTAGTAGCTCTTCTTGCTGCTGTTCTGAATCTGTTTTTTTATGGTCTGTCACCAGGTAAACATATGAAACTCAGCCCTGAGGCAGAGGAGGTGGCGACATTCTTTGCAAAAATGTTGGACCATGAGTACACCACCAAGGATATATTTCGGAAGAACTTCTTTAAAGATTGGAGGAAGGTAATGTTGCCATGGTGTCATCGCCCCCCTCCCCCCTGCTTTTTAAAAAGTATGACTTTTATTCTTGTTTTAGGAAATGACATCTGAAGAGAAATCCAAAATCACAGATCTGAATAAGTGCGATTTTGCTGAAATGAGCGAATATTTTAAAACTCAATCCGAAGCCAGGAAGGCCATGACTAAAGAAGAGAAACTGGTAAAATTAAACATCAAAATACCTAAATCTGGTAAAAATATTGGGATGTTTTGTCTTGAGTCCTCTTTTTTTTTTTTTTTCTCTCTCTCTTTTTTTGTTTTTGTTTTTTTGCACCTTAAGAAAATTAAAGAGGAGAATGAGCGCATTCTGCAGGAGTATGGCTTCTGTGTCATGGACAATCACAAAGAGCGCATTGCCAACTTTCGTATTGAGCCTCCAGGCTTGTTCCGTGGCAGAGGTGACCATCCCAAAATGGGGATGCTGAAGCGTCGTATCCGACCTGAGGACATTATTATAAACTGCAGCAGGTAAGAGGAGCATTCATCAGCCTAACATCAGCCCATCTGCTGCGAAAAAAAAAAAAAAAATTAATAATCCTATGCTTCTCATTTTAGGGACTCAAAACATCCTAAACCACCTCCTGGGACAAAGTGGAAGGAGGTACGTCATGACAACAAGGTGACATGGCTGGTGTCCTGGACTGAGAATATCCAAGGCTCTATTAAATACATCATGCTAAACCCCAGTTCAAGAATCAAGGTAAATTAGAATTTACCTTTTTAATAGTTACATTTTTATTGTTTTTTTTATATTGACAGCCATTACTCCAGCTATCGGGGTCACATGATCCTTCAAGTAACATTTCTTTCCAATGTTGAAAACCATTCTGCATATTATTGTGTAAATATTATTATTATTATTGTGCATTATTATTATTATTATTTTTTTTTAAGAAGCTAAATACTGTGTTAGTTGCTCTTTAATGTGTCATGAGAGATCGCTGTCGCTCCTTCAAGCGGCTTGTGAACCAACAATCTCTTCATACAAGTTCATTTATAGCATCAAATAAACATGAATGGACATTAGAAGAGAAGGAATGTTGTTTCAAGTGCGGAAAGACGCGAGTGTACACGATTTTTAAAGTTCACCAAAGTTAATCTATTGACTTCCCCGACTGCTTTGTCAGACAAAATGGTGGATTCAGGGTTATGATTGGTTAGAATGCCTGTCAGTCAAACTGCCGCCGACGGGTCAATTCCATTTAAAATGTTTACCACTTATACGATTGCAAATGTGACATTTGATTTTATATAAACCGCAACAAAAAAGTATATTTGAGGGAAAAATTGCATTCTTGCTCGTATAATATCTACATTAAATACAAGAACTCGCAGGGTTTTTGTATTGAAGAGTTTGAGTCTTAAATCGATGTGTGTTTATCATGCTGATAAGAGCTAAATCCAGACTTTTACAAAGGCATGTTGTTGAATGGCAGTAATGTAGTGCGATTTGCTAAGACGGCATGCTTTGCTCGCGACTTGTATGACTGACCGCAAAATATTGGATGTAATGTATTTATGTTAGAAATACTTGCTCGGTTTTTATGTTTTAAAGTGTGGTAGCGTTAAATGAATGCTCACCATTTTGCTTGCATACCCCCTCTTTTCACCTCATGTACCCTTGTTTGAGAACCACTGGTGTAAACAGTGAGGTGAGGGGTTTTTTTTTTTTTTTTTTTTTTTGTCTTCCAGAATTTTTGGAATTAAAAAAATATTCAGAAAAGCAGAACAGCATTTATTTGAAATGGAGATCTTTTAAAATAAATTGTAGGATTTTAACGCCACTTTTCAATTTACTAAATCCCTTTTTGAATTAAAAAAAAATACTAGTTTCCTTAAACTGATCCCAAACTTTTGAATGCTAGTGTGTATAAATTGGTATTTTATCATCCTTTTTTTTGTTTGTTTTGTTTCTTGGTTAAATTGAAATTCCAAAATCAAAGATTTGACAAAATGAACAGCCATTAAGCCCTTTTAATGTCAGCCATAATGTTGAAGAAAAAATTGTGGGATACATCGATATTTGCCAGAATTATAATATCAGTGCATCCCTTGTTGTACTTGCAGGGAGAGAAGGATTGGCAAAAATATGAAACAGCCCGTCGGTTGAAAAAGTGTGTGGAGCGGATCCGCGCACAATACCGCGAAGACTGGAAATCAAAAGAGATGAGGATCAGACAACGTGCTGTTGCTCTTTACTTCATTGACAAGGTTTGCATTGCTTGGATCAGTGTAACATCCTTCACTTTGAGCTCATGACCCTGAAAGCATGTGATGAATAGGTTAATTCAGAATTATTCAATAAATGCTCTTTAAAGCATTTGGTTCGGTTAAAATGGTTTTGTCAATGGTCGTACATTTAATGCGAGGTTTTTAATATCTTTTTGAGCTAAAGCAGAAGTTGAAAAGCAGAACGGTGTTATGAATCTCCTTGTTTCTATGTTGTGTAGCTGGCTCTGAGAGCAGGTAATGAAAAGGAGGAAGGAGAGACCGCTGACACAGTGGGCTGCTGCTCACTTAGAGTGGAACATCTAACACTCCATCAAGAGCTGGATGGCCAGGAGTTTGTTGTGGAGTTTGACTTTCTTGGTAAAGATTCCATTAGATACTACAACAAAGTCCCTGTTGAGAAGAGGGTAAGTTGTTTTGGTGTCTCCCCCCCCCCCCCCCCCCCCCCCCGTTACATTTTTCTACATTCTGAACTAGGGGTGTCGTGATATACTGGTATTGACAATAACAATATTCAAAACACAAAATATCAATAGTGTTAGAGGATGTGACAATATATCACGTTAACCGTAATCATTTAAAACTCGTACATATGTCGTGGAAATAAGCCAGTGCCTGCTTTACATCCCAAAGTACAAAAAGTGGCGCAATTACACCTACGCCGCCATCTGTCATAAAGTAGAAGACTCACGTAATTGTTTTCATTCATACTCGAGACCGGATGGTGCCCTCGCACACAAAAAGTGGGACCCATAGAAGAATTAAATCTTTAAGGAGCTTGGAAATCCCAAATATGTACAGACATTGCTTTAACTGAATAAAATGCAGATGGACTCTGACTGATTTTAAACATGAAATTTAACAAACCCTTGTTACAGACGGTTTATCAGTGTTCTTCAAGCCATCTTTATTTTTTTCAGTGAGGATAATGGGCTATATATTATGCATTGCTAATCGACATAGCCTTTATCAGTGTTTAGAAGACTATGAATAACAATTATCTCAATAGTTGTATGCAATGGTGTTATTCATCGGCTAAAAAAGCAAAACGCAAATTAAACAATGACTTTGACTGATGGCATCGTTTTTGTTTTTTTCAAGGTTACTACTTTCTATAGATATCGAATATATCATTACCGTGAATTCTTTTGGCTGTGATAACCGTGGTTTGAAAGAACTGATTTCATGATGGCCTATTCTGAACAAAGCTGTAAGGCATTTGCACACCTCTAAAGGTAAATATTAGGTGACCTGTTAGCCATGTATCCCTCACAGATAAAGTGAATCTTGTAAGGTATTGGAAAGTTCAAGCTGTCCAAGACGGGGCAAAATAAATGTTCATTTAAATGCTAGATATTGAAAAGAGAGCGCAGAGGTCCGCACTGCTCTTGTGTAGTGTGCAGATTGCTGATGTAGAGCGTTCCAAATCAGTCATTTATGAAGTTCCTTTTCAGTTAGGATGCTGCCTGAAGCAACTCGTTAGGTTTTGGAACTGAGCTAATAAATACAAAACTCTGCAGCCAGTGCCCTTACACCAAGAAGTACACTTGTATCTTTCTCCAGCAACTTCACACGTTACTAGTCGCATGCAATAATATTCTAATTGGTTTTTAAAGCTCGTCGCGGTCTCGTTATTGACCATGATTCATTTTTATGCAATTGTGCACACTCTTTGTACCTCCGTTGTTTTGATTTGTCCTCCATGGGCATTAGATGATTCTAGGTACCCCTAGAATTTGGAGTGCTTTCCTTCGGTATCTGTGAAGTTTTTGTTTGTTGTGTTTTTGAAGTTTTGTTAAATGTTGATAGCAGCTGGCATGAATTGATGACTGCAGAATGAGATTCAGTTTCCAATCCACTTTTTTTGTACTTTGTTGTCTGTCAAATCTTTTTCATCTGTTTATGTAGTTCATTTCTTTACATTCTTTCATTTTTTTGGTTTGTCTTTTGTTGTACATTGCAAGTGTCCTTGGGTTTGTGAAAGGCGCTTTATAAATCAAATGTGTTCTTCACCAATTTACTGTGCCGTGAACAAATGAGAACTCCTTATCTGAGTGCTATTGATTTGCACAGTTGTGTGTTGGTTCTGCCTTTTGTGTAAAATCCCATTTAAAATGTTTCAGGTTTTCAAAAATCTCCAGCTGTTCATGGAGGACAAGGAGCCGGAGGATGACCTCTTCGATCGTCTCAATGTAAGCTGTCGTTTTCATGTTATTTATTGCTTGGAATACCAAGTAAATTGGTCTTAATTTGATCCATTTAGCATAAGCAATGTCCTCAATTGTAAAATAACGTCCCTCTTTTACAGACCAGCATTTTGAACAAGCATCTTCAGGAGTTGATGGATGGCCTTACGGCTAAAGTGTTCCGTACTTACAACGCCTCCATCACACTACAGCAACAGCTGAAAGAACTCTCAAACTGTAAGTTCCATTCACTGTGCTTAAAGAATGGGATTGGGAGGAGTTAAGAGAAATTGAGTTGATCATGTTATGTACAGTGTAACCTAAGTGTTTTTTTTTTGTTTGTTTTTGGGTTTTTTTTAAGCCGATGAAAACGTTCCTGCGAAGATCCTCTCCTACAATCGGGCTAACCGAGCAGTAGCCATCCTGTGTAACCACCAGAGGGCACCACCCAAGACGTTTGAGAAGTCCATGCAAAATCTTCAGACAAAGGTATGAGATGTGACCTTGTCCTCATTGTCTTTATGCTGGAATTTTTTTTTTTTTGTTAGTGCAGGGTCTGTTGGACCATCTAAATGTTTGCCTTTCCTGCATTCACTTGTTCATTAAAACCAGATTGACGCAAAGAAGGAACAGCTTGCTGATGCTAAAAGAGAACTGAAAAGTGCCAAGGCTGACGCCAAAATACGCAGAGATGAGAGATCCAAGAAGTGAGTGTCAAAATATTTGCTTGAAGGGCGCCCAACTGAATTTGGCCCCTCTGCTGCTCATTGTGCATTTGTATGTGATTGTATGCTGCTTTAATGTTGATGGTTTTGGCAACCCAGGGCCTTGGAGACCAAGAAGAAAGCCGTGCAGAGGGTCGAGGAGCAGCTGATGAAGCTGGAGGTACAGGCCACTGACCGTGAGGAGAACAAGCAGATCGCCTTGGGTACCTCCAAGCTCAACTACCTGGACCCACGTATCTCAGTAGCTTGGTGAGATGACGTTTGCATATGTTGCGTAGAGTCTCTTGAATTAAGCATGTTGAATTTTTTTAACGTTTGATGTGGTGTTTCTTATTTCCTTCCAGGTGCAAGAAGTATGATGTCCCGATAGAAAAGATCTACAACAAAACTCAGCGTGAGAAATTTGCCTGGGCTATTGACATGGCTGACAAAGACTTTGAATTTTAAAATCTTTGTGATTTTTTTTTTTTTTTTTTTTTTTTTCTTTTCCCTCCACCCCACCCCATCCTTTTGTTTTTAATAGATACTTTTAGTCTGAGTGATTTCCGGCAGGTTGTGAACCTGGCAAGGGAAAGATGTGAAGCAAGCATAGTGTCAAGAGGAGGCCTAAATGTCATGATTTGGGTGACTGATTTAATTTTTTTTTTAGGCTGTGACCTGTAATCTTGTAGGTTTTATTGGGTCAATCTTTTAAGAATGAAGTATGGAGAGCCTGTACTCAAGGTTGCATGGTCTTTAAGCCATGAACTGGAAAATCAGTGGCTTGACCTTTTGAACACTTTTACTGTCTCCACTCCCCTTCCATCTCTGGACAAAAGGGGACCGAGGATGTCTGAACTATGAACTTGCGTGGTCCTATAGCTACTGTATTCAGCTACAAATTGCTTTGTGGATCGTTTTAGTTTTGCTGTATTTCTAGCCCTCCTGTATTAATAATGAATTCTATATTTTAATAGAAGATTAAAAAAAAAAAAATGTCAAAGAATTGCTTAAGTACACCCACACGCCTTTTTAGGAGAAGAAATGTGTACACCAGGTGTGGTATTTTATGGGAAGTATGACCATGTAAAGCTGTGTGTTTGAGTGAGTTACATGAACTGTTCACTTTTAAACTGGAGTTGGAACTCTTGTGTAAACTATATCCAGACCACAAAGTAGGATGCTTGGATGAGCTGCAGGGGACTACAGTTTCAACTTTTTCTTTTCTTTTCTTTTATCTTTTTTTAAACATGCAGAATGTGAAATTATTTTAACTTTTTTTTTTTTTTTTTTTTTTTTATAAATAAACCACATATATCAGGGTCCTGTTTCCAATGTAAATGTGAACCCACCCCACCCCGCCCACACCCCTTTTTGTCTTCAGTATCAGCTTGTCTTCATGGCTTTGAGTCTCCACCTGGTTTTAACTTGATGTATAATGACTGTTCCCATAAGATTAAAAAAAAAAAACTGTATCTGTTACTTGAAGATATCACTATTAGGATGTATTATTTCAGGGTATGGTGGAGTATTTTTTAATTTTTTTTTCTGAATGGTATGTGAGGGAAATCAACTTTGCCAAAAACAAGTCTGTGTTCTGATTTTAAGCTGTTTTATTGTTAATTGTCAAGATTTAAGGATAGACTTATTTTAACATCGACTTGAACAAAATCTTTGTTTTTCCACTCCAGTCTGGAAAGAAATGTTAGTGACAGCCATGTAACCTTTTCCAACTTCTTGAGCTCATGCCATAACCTCTGATCACGGTTTTTTTTTTTTTTGTTGTTTTTTTCTTTTGCTCAATTGTAGGTTATTTAAAAATAAAACCCTACAACAAGACTTGTTGTTTTCAAAGAATCTCACTTGGTTTTAGCTTCTTAAACTAATATATCTTCTAAAATCTGAATGTCTTGTTTCATCTTCCATTAACGGGTGAGAACCTAGTGTTTTAAGATGTTTTCTGCTTAGAATAATGGGTTGAAGAACTTCCTGTGTTCCCAGAACCGCGTGAAACGAGCACCAAGTCTTGCTTTGAGAACAGGCCTCAGGAAGAACTCGGAGGGGGAGCGTAAAAAGACCCAGCCTGTTTGTCTTGGAAGAACGGCCTGTATGATGTATTAGCCAAGCTGTAGTCTTAGGCAAGGTTTCATTCCTTTTGAAAAGTGCACCCGGGACCTCTCTGTGACTCTTGAGCTCAGCAAAGTATTCTAATCATTTAGTCCCTTGGTTTCTTTTCCCCCAGATGGTTTCTTCTTGTGCTTTTTCTTTAATGAAACAGATTGAAGCAACAGTGTGTTGATCATTTTCATGTGCTTAATTTTAGCGCAAGAAAGCTGCAATTAATGTAAATGCAAGCAATCATGCATATCCTTTACTATATTGGAACTTTCGTTTGAATAGATCTTAGCCAAGCCATTGTGTACAATTTTCAGTGGAATGAAATGCATTCAAGACGCCAGTTCTTAAATTTGACATTCTCCATTTATTACCAAAAGATTTGTAATGTGTAGAAAGGATAACACTCCAGTGCACTGTGTTCTTTTAGACAGACCTGCACAATGGGAACGGACGGGAAAGTAATACTGTTAAGTCCAGGTATTATCTTTTACGTGTTAACTTTTAAAAGAGAAACCACATTGGATATAAATGCAAATAATAAGGGATGAAAAGCACCTGTTGTTCACTTTGGATGGTCTGAACTTAGCAGCATATAAATGATGCATAATGTATATATATATGTGTGTGTGTGTATATATATATATATACTATATATATATATATTATATATATATATACTATATACACATATATATATATATATATATATACTATATATTTATATTTATATCGTAGCCCAACTCAAACACAGGGAATATCCAGTTAGCAGAGCACTTAATTTGACTGTCTGTGAGAACTGTAATACCCCTCGGATTGTAAGCACACCGTTTTAAACTTTCTCCACCATAAATTAAAGTGTTTTTTTTTTTTCTTTTTTTTTTTCTTTTTTTTTTTGAGCTTTTCACATATATATATAATGTCTTGCTAATGCTTATAAAAACACCTCCGAAGATATAGCAGCAGTTCTGTTGGGATTCAAATCCCCAATTTATACACACATCAACACAGTTGCTGAAAAGCTTGTTTTTGCAGCCAGTCATAGAAATAGAAAGGTGACGTTTAAGGCAATGTCTGGCCAATTTGTTGTGTGTGCAGACAGACACCACTAAAGCGAGTTATAGTGCATGATTTGTCACTAACTGCTTGATGTTGTGTGGAAAAATAAGCCATGGAGAACTTATTTGATCTGGACATGGAGGAGGAAAACTGGTTGGAATATCCCAACAAATATCATAAAACCCAAGGCATTGCAGAAGTGCTGATCATCTGACATAGTACGAAGTATCACAATATCTAACTGACATTCCTAACGTCCAGTACACCCTCGATAGTGCAGTTTCAAGCATATACATCATAGTTTCCTACACAGAATTTACCTAAATCAAATCAGACCTACATTTGTAGCGGCTACTCTCTGGATTGGCCGTCTTCCAAACTCTCAAGTCCATGACCATCACAAATGTTTTACAATCTCATCTGCTGTCATATTTAAAGAAAACAAGAAATGTAATGTTCCGGATGAATACAGGATCCTTTGCCTCTTCGTCTTGTGGAGTGAAGTCCTTAAACTTTCAGAAGCTCTCCTCTCAGACAGTCCCTGCAGGGGAAAAAAAAGATGTGTAAGACCAGCCCAAACACACCGAACAGCATCACACCATGAACTCCACAAGAGAGGCGAGAGTCCAGCATTTTGCTACACACAATTTTCATTATTTATTCACGTTAAGACACACTTTGAGTAACTCTATAATTCATTAGCTCTGCCTTCACTAACGCCAAAAATAGCCTTTTAAATAAAGCACATAAACGTGCGTGCCAGTGACTAATTCAAAATACTGTATCAAAAATCAGTTGATCAAAAGGCCAAATGCTGTTAATATGCACATAATTTAATTCACATTTCCCAATTAGACCAATTTTAAAATTGGTACTACTTTGATTAACTAAAACAATGTAATGTGATGTGACAATCCAAGAGTAGTAGACAGCAGTTGAAGACTCAATCAGTCTCAACAAGTCAGTTGCAAGAAAAACTATAATGGTCTCTTGGGAAAACAGTCAAAAAGTAGCTTTTTTATTTTTCTCAAACTGATTACTGATTAATGGTCCATCAGCGGTCTGCAGCTATTACCTTGATTGACTGTCTTGCGTTTGATGCCCCCTCAAACTCTGGTTGCCCATTGGTTGCTGATGCTCCCCATCCTTTATCTCCCAGTAATCTTGTTCTCCTGCAGTTGATTTGTCTAATTCTGCCAAAGCCTCTTTTGATTTTTTCTTTATCGGCAGCATTGGAGCTTCAGAATCTAGACTCTGAAAAATAGTTTTCTGCAACGGGGATAGATCACGTTTAACTTGCTCAGTTTCAAGCCCCACTAGGTTATCTGGTTGATGTGGTTCAGTGTTACCTATATCACATATACGCTCTTCAGCCTCCACCGGTATGTGCCGATAGCTTTTGTGCCATTCTGAAGATTTGTTTTTATGGCTGGGACCACTGTCATTGATCAAGTTCTCCAACGGCTTGCTGATTAGCTGCTTGCTGTTGGTATTGTACAAACTCTCTTCACTGTTCAACACAATTACATTTATCTTCGTAGGGCTCACGGTTGACTTTTCAGGATAGTCGCTGTTGTTTTCCCATTGGTCCACTTCTTGCATGTATTGGCGTAAAAGCGGCATGCCTTCTTTAGCCTGGTTAGTGTTATCGTTTGTGAAGGTATGTAGTGTGCTAACAAGGTTGCCATGCTCGTTCTTGTCAGACTTAAATGTATTTGTCATTCCGCTGTGCTGTCCAGAAACATTTCCTTCGTTTTCTTTTTGTGTTATGTTTCTGTGCAACCTTTCTTTATCAAAATTTGATTGCTTGGAGTCTTTGTCTAAGGCAGGTAAGTGCTTGGGGTCATGTTCCTTGTAGTGGACGGCAGTAAAGTCTGTGGACTGGACCTGAGGTGCTCCCAGCAGGGTTTCTGGAGAATGTTGCTCCTGATGAGCAGAAAGGGATGGAGAGGAGTGCTGACTCGGTTCCTCCAGAAGATGCGAACTTGCTGCAGGGTTAGATTGGAGGGAGCTCTGGGGCAAGTTACTAAACGATCCCCCCAAAGCAGACTGGGAGTCTGTCAAAGTACGTACATGGTATGGTTGACCTTGGGGAGCAAGAAACTGCTTTTGTTCTGGGAATGAGTTATGTATAAAGCTTTGCTTCAGAGTGCCTGGTTGCTCAGGTAATACCTTGCCCTTTCCAAGGGATGGATCCATGAGACTTCCAGGCTTTGGGACCAGGTTATGGCTAAGGGGTGGTGTGAACTCTTTAGTTCGTATGTTGCTGCTGCTGCTGCTACAAATGACACTAGTGTCAAAGTTGCTTTTGCTGGTGTGATCTAAGATGTTTCCCTCCCTTTTAGTGCAAATAGTACTGTGGCTGGTGCTTTTATAAGTGCTTCCGTTGTTATATTTGCTGGTGGTGGCGAAGCTGCTGTTACTGCTTTCTTTTGCGATACTGGATGCTTTCTGTTGGCCATAAATGGAAGTTGGACTGATGTTAGATTTGCTGGTGCAATTTGTGTTCCTGTCATTGACTGGACAGTCAATTTTCCTGACTATGTTCGTCAGATTCATAATGCTGCCCTCGCTGTAACTGCTGTTTTGAGTCTTGGGAGTGCCAGGCAAGCAGCTAATGCTTGTCTTGATGGATGAGATGAAGCCAGTCTCACCTTTTCCAGTGTGTCCATGATTGCTCACGCTACCGCCTCGGCTTGCAATGTTGCAGTTCTCAGCTGTCCGACAAGATAATTCATTTCCAGTTTCCTTAGTGATGACAGCATGATGGATGTTTACCTGTGGTGCCGGGACCACTGGATGCTGCTGCTTAAGGGATGTCGCCTGGGTCACACTAGGCTGGCTAACTATGACCCCTCCTTTCCAACCCATTACACTTCCCTTTGGTATCTGTTGTATATAGTTAGAACTCAAAGAGCCAGACTGGACTGAAACACAGTGTTGGGAAATGTGGTGATAGGACTGATTCTGTGACGTTTTCGGTGTGGCTTGGAATACAGTGTTGAACATCTTTCTACGTGTGTCCTCGATTTCCTCAGGAGACCAACTGATCCCTTGCTTTAGCCTTTGGGCTGTGAACCAGAGCTTGATCTGCTCCTCTGGGAAGCCAGAAACCACTGTCAAGTAACAGAGCTCTGCTTTGGTAGGGTAAGGAAACTTACCAAAGGACGTCTTAAGAAAACTGCTTAAATCCATGGCTGGATCATATGTGGGGATGCTACTTAGAGGGATCATGACCTTTGGGAGATCAATGTTTGAATCAGGTGACGACGGATTAGAGTTCCACAGAGGACCACGGTTATGCATCCCTGGTATTCCATGCGTGTTTGGGACTTTATGGACCAGAGGGGCAGTAGTGCCACTGAAGATATGTGATGTTGTTAGGGGTAAGGTCCTTACTGAAGTGCCATTGGTTACAGTTGCAGGCTTTTCGCTGCTAGGCTCAGCCCGGTGTACCTCAACAGTATGGGAGACGACAATTTTTTTGTGCCCCCCTTTGGTCATTTTCATTATGGGTGTCTTGGTAATGGATATTCCAGATTCACTGAAATCCTCTTCTGTAAACAGGGTTTGCTCCACTGTGATAGCTCCATCTCGTTTGGTAACCTGCAAGGATACTCTCTTGAGCGTGGTATGGAGTTCAGGATGTGATTTTGCGTTATGTAAAGCGAGACCTTCAAACTTCACCATTGAAACCTTGCAAGACAGGCAGTAAAAGTTTGGTTGAGCATGAAAGTCCATGTGACAGTTGTCCATATGGTGAAGAAAAAGGTTCAAGTCTCCAGACTCAAAGCAGCACAGAGGGCAGCTATATGTTCCCCTTTCCCAGCATGAAGTCTTCGGTTCGGCTTTCAAGAGATCATGGAATCGTTGTGTATCCTCATCTTTTGAAGAGATACTGAGGATGCTGTCTTCAGGTATTGTGGGTAGGAGCTCAGGTAAGCATCCTAGTATTATGTCCTCCCGCAAGTGCTTGCTTTTTGATGGAATCATACAGGGAACGGTCGATTTCCTCTTGCTGGCCATAGTGTAGGATTGTGCAGATGAGTAAAGAGTCAGAAACAAATACTGGAATTGTATGAAGTTGAGGTGTCATCAGCCAGCCGTGATTGAACCAGCAATTGGTAAAATCTTCAGCTATCAGGACTTCCCATTGTAAAAGGGAGCAAAGTAACAACTCCCCGTGAACCTAAGGACAGAAAACATGACATTTTTTATATTAAATACTGAAACAAAATAGAAATTAATGTCAGCATGGGACATGCATCACAAAATTTGTCCTAAATGAGAGAGAGTTTATTGAAATGCTCTCCCCAACCACTGTTAAATGTTTATTATAATCAAATCACTAATATGAAGTCATTTTTCTCTTTACCTAGGAGAGCTAAATACAGTTCATTATTAAGAGCAGAAACATTGTAATAATGTAGTGAAATAAAATCTATATTTGTTTATGAGCAAATAAAATGAACAAAATGTACTTGTAAGAAGTATTCATTATAAGGGACCTAAAATAAACATATACCAAGATACCGTTTCTTGTTATAAATATATTCCAAAAATGTTTGTTTCCAAAAATGTGACAGTTTATATTCTTGCATACCCAGTTCTCTTTGATTTCTACATATGTTCACACACACACACACACACACACTTACACCCTTCTTCTTTTTGTTGCACTTTTCCACACACTGCACTTCAAGGCAGTGGGGGAGCATTTCAGGATAAAGTTCATATGTGGTTCACATTTTTCTGCCAGTTATTTTTTTTTTAAATATGTAAATATCTTGTAATATTTCTTGTAATATTGATAATTTTATAGGTCGAAACTTAACATATAAAACAAAGTAATTAATCTGTGTAACTGTATACCTATAAAAAATAATGCCACTAGCTAAAGATTTATGAAAATATGCGTTGTCTCCATCTTGGAAGCTGATAGCAGAGCACATAAATTAGTTTATTTTGTTTGAGCAGTTTCAATACTTCAACTAAAAACTAGCTAGTGAAAAATCTAGTAATATAATACTTGATTTTCCATGCATTACACATCTGCAAAAGATTCTAATTAAGCCACCCAAGACTTCTGTTTGGTGTTTAGCTCTAAATTTCCTTGACCTTCTCTTTCATCAGACTACAAATTTAGGATGAAAACAATGTGGTGTCCATGTGTATATATTTTTTTTTCAATATGGCCAGCTGTCTTTAAAAAAGAAGGTTAGAACCATTCAAAAGTAAAAACATTGCCCAAGATACACAGTGCACCCAGACATGGCAGTGACGTACTCTTTTGCAACTGACTCTTTTATTTCTCATGACGGCTGCCTTCCTGCCAGAAAAATAAATAAATAAATAAAAATAAAACTAGGTCACCAGCATCTTATGCTGTAATCCTGGTTCCCTGCATCCAGACGTGGGCATTTACTGTATGTTCAGCCTGCTTATGAGTCCATGATACTCAGATTTCATCAATGGATGTTAACCCCTGACATGAATCAGGGTTATTGAAATTTTGCCAGAAGGCTCTGAATAGAAACTATACAGGAAGTTGCATAATAATATAAAAATTTGTTCATAAATGTGTGTGTGTGTAAAAAATCTTTGGACCGAACAGAAAAAAAAGGGTATGTTTGTTTTTAAAATGTGTGCAGCATATCTAACACACAAGTTTTATATTTGTTATAAAGTTAAAGACAGTCCCTCCAGAGAAATGCGGATATTTTTTGAGATTGTTGCGGGCAAAAATCCTTGATTTTTCTTAAAAAGTGCGATGGAATAGGCAGGATATTTTTGCATTTTTATGCGATGAAATTGTGGGAACTTGCAAAAACTGCAAAAGAGGAAAAAAAGGTGATTCACCCAACACCCTGTTCTCACAAGGCTACTACCTTCATGTAAAGAGTAATTTCTTATTACTTCCTATGATAAGCAAGCATACTAAATCACAGAATATTTAAGTTCTCAATCTGTTTTCTTTCAGACCTTTAATTACCACATGGCTCAAACTCACAAAACATTGAGTCAAACAAGTTCTGTAGCTTTACAAAATGGAATATTCAACAACTAAAAAATGAATAAATAAAATATAAAAAAATAAAATGTGTGCTTCCTGTTTTACAGAGGTAGCTATACAAAACAGCGGAAGCACTTAATCTTCTGTTAAATTAAGTGCTTCCAATGCACAAAGTCCAATCTCTTACGCCAACGTAAATGATTGTACATACCATTAGTATACAGCGTCGACTTCTGTCTGTGGTCCAACACGCGGTTGCACGGAGAGCAAAATAATTTGCACCCACTGTCATGTAACACAGCGGGAAACTGCTTTGCGCGTTTTTTTGCGCTTATTTCTGTTGGCAAATGAGAATGGTTTGCGTGCTTCATCATGGTTTCACCCTGGTTTCACCGCGGGGTTTGTAGATGATGTTCACATCGCGTCATTACGTCACTTCATAAGGTTCACATGGCAATAGAGGGAAAATAATGGCACTTTACTTGTGTGAAGTAAACGCATCATTTTTCAACTTTCTGCTTAGATATATGTGACTTTTTTGCAATGAAAATACAGGGATTATGAAATCATGCAAGCCCCGAATATTTTGCTCGCTGAAATCTGCAATTTATGCGGCGAAAGTGCGGCGTATTTGAAAAAATGCCACCCCCGCACAAATATGCGGACTTTGGCTGATTATGCATGAAATCAAGCGATCGCAGAATCACGTTTTTCTGGAGGGACTGTGTTTAAATCTTATGAAGTTTGTCTGAACGAATGAGGGCATCTACTATTCTCTCAGATGGTAACAAAAATCTGCTCTCCAGAATCTTCTGATATAAACCATTAAGTGCTAGTTAACTGCAAGACACATTAATATCTAGATGAAGCTTTGAACCACTAGCCTGATTAGCACCGGACAAGTAGGAGATGGTTCAAAAATGTTATATAAAAAACAGGTCACTCTTCAAAGAATGGGATGCTTTATCTGGCAACCGAGACGTGCGATTAGACACAGGACAAGAGGTTTCCAGACAGTGAGCTATTGAAAAGGGAACTCAGAAAGAGAGGCCTCGTGTTTCAGCACCGGGGTGAACCAGTCTCACACAAAACAGTCTATCCTGCTACTGTGCGTCTCAGTACTTTAGTAGCTTTAGCAGTGAAACCGGAGGCCTTTTTATCCCAGCAACCTGTGGAGTCAAGGCATGCAGTAGATTTGGTTGAAAATTAGCACAACAACACTGACCTACATTCACGTCTTTGAACAGTTTGAAACTAAAATATTACATCATGTTACATGTTTCATATTTAATAAGTCTGGCTCTGCTTAAACATTTTAGATGGTGATGCACAGTATTAAATGCAGTGAGGGCAAAGGCCTGACAATACGGCCCTTACATAATAAAAGATCCTCTCTCATTATTGATTAAAGGCCAAAGCATCCCAGACTGGACGTCCTTTATTACATGGGACGACGCTGAATACGCCTGCAAAGATATCAATAGATTCTCAGCATGGACGTCTTTCATAAGACAGCTGAAATAAAATCTCTATTTTTCTGCACAGCAACAAAATATGCTCAAAAGAATTTTTTCAAGATAAGGAGTGTAAAATAAACAGAATGTTATAAACAGTCACATTTTTGAAGCTGCGAGTATGTTTGTATTCTTACATGCCACATAGCACCCATTTCTCTTTTATTTGATCATATGCTCACACACACACACCCCTAAATCCTCTTCTTTTTGGTGCACTCCTCCACACACTACACTTCAGGCAGTGCGGGAGCATTTTGGGATAAAGTTCATCTGCGGTTCACATTTTTCCTCCCGTTCTGCTTTAATAATTACGTAAATATCTTGCATTGACTGTTAATTTGAGTGTCGTCCATATGTAGGAAAGCCATTGCTGTGTGTATATATGTATGTATATATCTTCAAACTCAATAAAAAATTGGCACAAGATACGTACGAGTAACATGCACTGATTAAACCTCTCAGAGTTCTGCTTTGCTTTTAGCTCTGAATTTTCATGAGCTTCTCTTTCATCAGACTATAAATACATTTTGGATAAAAACAATGTGGTGTCCATGTGTATATATTTTTTTTCAAATGGTTCCAGCTGTCTTTTAAATAAAGGAGGAAACCATTCAGGAATTAAAAAAAAAAAACTGAAATGACGGCCCAAAATACACAGTGCTCCCAGACACGACCATGACGTTCTCTTTTATTTCTTAGACTGGATCTGCTTTATTACACGAGGCTGAGCTGAATAAGCTCATAAAGATATCAGTCAATTTTAGCAAGAACATCTTTCATAAGTGCTGCATGAATGTGACTTTTGTTTAACGCCAAGAAGCCATAACAAAGGTCAGTGAGCACATGCTGTAATAATTATATTTCTATAAGTACAAGAAAAAGCAGGTCATCATAAGAGTCTGTCGTGACCATTTTTCTTCATTCTACACAATGGCGCTCCCATTTACGAAGGAAATATGACACTAAGCCGGAAGCCATATGCAGTGCCCTCAATGCTCGCATGCCATTGAAATATTTCCTGAATGTGTCTGCCAGTACATAATATAAGATGGGCATGTGACTACATGCCATCATTGTACGATGCTGTTTGCGAGATATATCAGTGACGGCGTCAAACACGTCCACATTAATTATGTAGAGATTCAAGCACCGCTGAGGCATCCTACAGTTCACCTTCATTATAGGATGTGACTCATTAGCAAAATGCCACCAACACGAGCGTTCGTACCATCAGCTATTTCTGGGCCCCCCGTGTTTATGTTTAAATCCAGTCAATGAACCTTATGAGAGTACTACAGAAAGCTGGGTGCCATCAGAAGTGCCCGCTTTGCCCCCCTTACCTCGGTGACTGCTGCACGGACTCTTGGGAGGCCAGTCTGCGCTGCCACTCATGTGTTAACATTGCCATAGCAACCCCTCTCCTTTCCCTTTCCTTGCCCACAACACACAGAGGGGACTAAATCCTCTATTCTTCACCAAAAAAAAAAAAAAACCACACGCACACTTGGGGGACATTTTTTATAGCCCTCCAACCCAAAAGAAACAAAACTCCAAATATTTTATTTGACTGTGCTATTTGTTTATGCCAATATACAAATTGGAAACAAATGAGGATCCGTCCCTTTTTCCGCTCTGTAATCATGGCAGGGTTTTTTTTTTTTTTTTTTTTCAAACAGAGCACCCCAGAATTTTACAAAAGGCGGTATTTGCGTTTTCAGAATTACTTTGCCAGTCTTGTGACACAAAAATCTGCCATTAAAGCCACTGAAAAGATTGAGAAATTCGCATGTACAATAATACTTTGTACGCCTTCAAATAGGAGAGCAATAATCATTGATGTGATGTGCTGAGTTTGATCACCGGTACGACACACTCATTAGTTACAAAAAAGAAAGATGGCGGAGCACCATGAATTGTACTGAGTCAAGTGCCAGGTCTCGGCGAATGCCAGACTCCTCCATGCACAACCGCGCTGGAACAGCTGAAATACTTGTATGGCCGACACTCCGCCGTTAAGCCAAAAGTTTGTCTCAAAAAGTACTGAGGTTAATACGGGCTTTACGGGGAGGTTTTGGGGATATACTCCTATTGTGGAGCTCATTTCTGTCTGTTACTCCACGACATTCATCCACTCTTTAGATTTACAAATTTAATAAGGTAATGTGAGATATCGCAGAAGGGCATTTTTGTTATTACATGCACAGAGAGCTTTTCATTATAAATAATTTAATCATTTTGACTGCTTTTATAGCACAGATAGAGCCTCCATAATTATAATTCTGCTTAGAAATCCAGTTGGCATTAGGCAGACAATTCTCTTCTCTTAATTCAAAGAATATTACATAAACCGACAGCTTTTACTGGAATCAACATACAATAAAAGTGCACACACAAGCGACTTAATATTTAGTCCTTCATTTTGTGCCGTCATGCTGTTCTAATTGGACACAATGAGAACAGAGCAAACTGTGCATGCATGTACAAATCACATTTTTCTTGAAGTGTTTTTTAGGAAGGTCATGTTCTAAATGGTTTATTGTTCTAATTGCTCAAATTCAGGATGAAAGGCAACATTGCCTAGCCCGATTCCAACACTGCAGCCCACATTATGTTCACCCAAAACGTACTGCATGCTAAAGGACCTACAGAAAGCATGCATCCCATGTTATTCTGCACACTAACTTTAAAAAGTAGCGTACTTTAGCAGAAATTGCTGGTTAATGAACAGATGCTTGCGGCTGAGAGTTGAGATGAAATACCCTGAGAGCCTATCATTCTAAATAGTGATTTATAACGTGTGCTATCGGAGCCAGGGTTATGATCTGGAGTTAAATCTGAGTTTGAGTACATTCTGTACCCATTAACAGTTGATAGCGCGTGCTTGTCCAGATCTGCGCCAGCTTTAAACTACAGGAACCCCCGAAGCGTTCGTCATCGTAAAGATCACTTTTGGAAATCGATTATGAGCCAATATTTCCGTGCTCATCAATCCGAGCCATTTTGACCCCCGGTTTGAAGTAGAAATCGGACGCGTGACGCTCCGAAATGGACAGACTACAGTAACATCACATAGGCACGTTGTAGCGTGCGAATAATTAAATTGGAAGCAGACGAGAACACTGAGTAACAAACTGTAACAAACTGGTAAGTTAACCCTTTCGCTTCGTATTGAGACACTAGTAACCTCCATCCGGCTAGACGTTCCTCGGGAGTTTGAGCGTCTAGCGCGGCGCAATATTTCGGCTATTACCAAAATTTTTAACTAAGCACTCCCATCTACTGTCGCCATTTTATACATAGAGGCGACTTCACGCGCCGCATAAGAGTAGAATAACAAGGCACGCTCCTCTCCACCAGAACTACTTTTGAGGACTGTTCGCGTCACCTAAATAAATCGCTTTCACTTCTTTGAAAAGTCAAAGTTCCCTACCTTGTCGTCGGCTCTGGTGACTGCGAATGGAAATCCGTTATTGATACAGAAATGAATAACATTTAGGTTTCTCTCCGCTCCGGGTCTCAGGGGAACAGGAGGGGCCGAGACCTCTCCTCAGATGAACCCTGTGAACTAACGTGAACCCGTCGGGTCACCGCGATAAGGAGCATCTACTGCTTTATGGCACACTGATTATGTGCCCGGCTGACATGGGCGCTGCTGGAGTGGCGAGAAGGGAAAGAAATGTACGCCAGGCGCTCTCAAATAAGGGCACGTGATTAAAGCGCGTCACCCAAACCCAAAATCCTGATCCTACCCCTCTCTGTTCTAGGACGGGCTGAGCAGACACACTGAAGGGAGTGACTCATGCGCAAATGTCTAATATAGCCAGAAATATGGAGCAGCGCTTTCGGTCAGTAGGTCGTATAAGGACGAGGGGGGAAAACAACCCAGGCTACTATACATGTGCACTACTATACAAACGCATGCTCGCAACAACCGCGTGAATAGGAATACTATTACGCGCAACATTACAATAGAAAGAGAATAGAATCTCTACGGCCACACGACCAAACTCTACATGTTATACATAGCCTATTATTAGTAGAATAATATAAAATAATACAGTATCTCCATTGCTACACAGGCATGGCCGGGGAAAGTTAATGTGCTACATGCAATAGAATACATATTATTAGAATAGAATGGAATTTGTTTAGTCGCACAAACGCATTGAAAATGGTAGAGCAACATGCAAACCATACTTTTGTTAGAATAGAATATTATATCTATTGCTACACAACCATGGCTGGGGGAAATTATTTCGCAATATCCAACAGAATACATATTGTTGGTATTATCAGAAGAATAGAATGGAAATTGTGTCTATTTCCACACAACCACATGATTTTGTGCAACATACAATTAAATATAGATATTATTATTATTAATAATATCAATATTAACCTATTATTATTATTAGAATAGAATAAGGTAGAGACTCTGCGGAAACAATTACCAATTGTTATATTGTTGTTATCTTAGTAATAATCATCAGAAATATTTCTACACATTTTTATCACTAGTGATAATAAATAAGCACAGCCCTAACAAATGTGCCCTTGGTTCTGCCATATTTAGCACTGAGTCCATGAACAGTTTCAGAAACACTGATTACAATATATTTTGAGAGGGTCATATAAGGTGAAAGTAACCCTGAGAGTTCCCACAGCCTACTGTTGTGCACTGCAAACTTATAACAACTAAACAACCAGAAAGCAACAAACACCAGTCTATTATCAACAGGTTGTGTGATACTCAGTCCTTGTATGTGGGTGCATAAAAAATACATATAAATGTTTCAAAGTCTTTACTTTTCTTTTTGTAGGACGTGGTGGTAGACCTGCTATCCAGGGGCTCCCCCTCACGCTACAGCTGCTATTACACCTTCAGACGTGCAGCTTTTTTGACAGTACAGGCAGAGATGAATCTGATTGGATAAAGCCTGAAAACACCTACTGTCCATTACAAGACGGTTGCCATGCGGTTTGGGCTTTTTCTTCATTAAGGCCTCGGCTCCAACTTTTCATTTTTCAGTATGAATGCATGGTGAACATTGCTTAGCTATTACATAGAGGACTCTGGGGTTAGTTGTTGTCACAATGACTATATCTCAGTAATAAGGTTTTGAGCCAAAAATCGAATGGCATAAAATGTGTTTTCCCTCGCAGTGGTTTATTTTGTTGATGTCTAGTAAAAATAAAAATAAAATCTTAAATTTGAATTTTGTCCTCCAAACAACAATATTTGTCATATATATACTTCTTTGCTATAGCTGTAGAATCATCGTGTGAACATTAAATCACACTACCGTTCAATCAAGAAAGTGTCAACTATATTATGAAATAAACTAATATTTGAAAGGCAGTGATAACTCAGGACTAAGGTAGTTTCGTAAGTGTCACTTTGGGGAAAGTCGTGTATTTTAAATTTTAGAAATACATACAATTTATTAATTATAACATTTAATTACACATACAAAATAATGGTTTGGTATTTTAAATCAACTTTTACTTTAATGCTGTTACGTTAATTATTTTGTTTCATTTTTTTTTTTTTCAATTTTAATTGTTGAAAAGCCTGTTCAATATCAGACTGACATCTTACTCAATATAGTGACAATATAGTGTGTGTGTGTTTGTGACAACTAGCCCCATGCTGTAATCAAAGGCCTAATAACAGCAATAATTTATTTTAATTTAATAATTTAAATTAAGATATTTAAGCTACATATAACTGTTACATGTAGCTTTAAAAAATTATGTTTTGTTATAATTTTTATAATTACAGTTATTATTATAACAATGTTATAGTTGAAATTAATAATAAAGCATGAAATATATTCAGTAATAACTAAGGAGTATGTTGTTACTTCAACAAGAATGGGAGTTATGGAGGAGGGCAGCTTAGACATGCTACGATAACCTCAGCTGACTTTAAATTATCTGTTTACATTGAAAGTATTATTACTTGTATTTTATGAGGCCATAGTTTCACGAGGCCACACCATCGTGAACGTTTCACTCACCAACACGAGGAGAATCACACACGGCACGCGCCGCCTTTGTTTGCCTCCGAATTCAAACTCTTGGCCAATAGGCGAAGTGCAGATTGTCCAATGGGGTTCTTACTTGGTGGTCACGTGACGCAACAACTCGACTGGCAACAACGTAGCGACCAATGGTCGTCCGGCGGTGGGATGGATCCCCTGAAAGTCCAGGATACAGGTGTTAGATTGTAATATTCATTTCAGGAAACGTTAGTGTGATCGATAAACCTTCAGTTATGGCTCTTTCCCAGTGTCTTGAGGATTCGCCGGGCTGGCGGACACCGAGGACAGGCCAGGATCTAAACGTTAAAGAACTTTACAATGAGAGACACCGACTCGCTCTGGAGGAGCTGGTCGCCGGTGGAGTCGAATCCTACATGGGATTCCTGCAGAAAGAGAGAATCCCCAACTTTCTCTCCGAAGACGAGATCAGGCGGATTTCTCGCACTGCTGTAGTGCCCAAATCACTCTCCTCGATCGGAGACGATTCTCATCTGGACCAATCTGGCACACTGGACTGTTCATCTGTCACTTATTTCCCCGAGGTGTCTGATATCGAGCCTCCAGTTTTAGAGATGGGGTGGCCAGCGTTCACTACAGGCTCGTTCCGAGGAGTAACGCGTGCAGCCGCCT
Organism: Opsariichthys bidens; assembly: GCA_037194245.1. Classification (NCBI taxonomy): domain Eukaryota; kingdom Metazoa; phylum Chordata; class Actinopteri; order Cypriniformes; family Xenocyprididae; genus Opsariichthys; species Opsariichthys bidens. The sequence goes on from CM074299.1 coordinate 7,790,049, forward strand.
ACTTCCAGCCGAGTTATGGAGAGTGCATTTACAGTTGCAAAGAAGCTGCCAGAAGGATGATAAAAAATGCAAAGGAGGTATTGCTTGGGCCGTAATGTTTAAAAAAAAAAAAAAAAAAAAAAATAATATATATATATATATATATATATATATATATATATATATATATAAAAGATATGAGGCACCATGATACTGTTACTTTAAATCATCTGTTCTTTCTTGTGCTGAAACTTGATACATACATTTTTAAACCAACTTTACAAGAACAGAGCCTCAATGACAAGCTTAAACATGTAATCATTCAAACTATGAGGTATATTTTTTGTTACTCAGTATTCATTCTAAAATGACTAGTATGTAAATTAAAAGTGACTTATATCATTGTCCATTAGATAATATGACTTATTCCAAAAGAGACTCAATTCAATAAGTCATATTTTTAATACTAGTCATTATCCCAGTAGTGACTATTCTAATGTAACAGATTTTAACTTAAATTTACCAAATTTATTTCTGAACAGATCTGTGGTTCACACACCAACCTTTGCGACTGTTATGTGTTCCGATTGTTGCTGGTAGCTGTTAGTAACATTTAGTTACTATTTATGTATTCCATTTTCTTAGTTCTTATTGAATAGGCACTAGTAGTGTCCTTACAATGAATAGCAACTAGTGAAATGGAAAAAGATGCTCGTCTCTGTTGGAATGATTAATTAAAAATAATTAACAACAATAAATGCTAGTAATTATAAGGAATGTTCAGATGTCTTGTCATAACATGTCTTAATTGATTGTTTTATATAATTGGGAAATTAAGTTTAATTTTGAGAACAAATTTTAAGAGGATTAAAACAAAAACCAAGCAATGTAATGATTTTGATGATCATCATCATCATCATAATAAAAAAAATCTCTAGTTTGAGTCGTATTAGTCAAAAGATCAGGTTTTCAGGTGAGGGAAGGGTAAGTGTGTGCTCGGGATCTTCAGCGTGGAATGGCAAGAATGTGTTGAAGCGTCTATCGCACTGAACTGTTACCTCTATGGGTCTGAACCTGGAGGTGCCACAACAGGCTCTTCACTCCTTGAACTGAAAGAGGGGTTTGGGCTGAATGTATTGAGGTTATACCTGCAGGTAGTATGGATCTGTTCCAGCTTGCATGTACTTAAAGGCCAAATGTAATAAGAAATCATCAAGGTATGAAGCCAGCGGCTGTTCAGTCATGACAACCATACAAATGAGCTAGAACGTTGTGTTCACTGATATGGGAGCTCTAAAGCCGTTCATTTCCCACCATGTTTAGCCAAAAATATTAGTAATGCTTTAATATATCATTAATCAGAAGTGATTTTTATCCTTAGGTGATTGCCATTGTGACTGACTCCTTGACAGACCTGGATATCTTCCATGACCTGCAGGAAGCTTGCACACGACGCAGAGTTCCTGTTTATATTCTGTTAGACCAGTCTTGTGTCCCCTCATTCTTACAGATGTGTAAAAATCTTCATGTACACCTGGATGAACTGCTGGTATGAGTTCAGAACTTAATGCAAAGTCATTTTGAAATTTCATTATTATCTGTTAAATATTATTGTTGTTGTTATATTTAATATATTTTGAGTTTTTTGTGTTTTTTTTTTTAAGCAAATGAAAGTACGGACCATAACAGGCTCTACATACTATATGAGATCAGGTGCTCGGATCACTGGAAAAGTCCATGAGCGTTTTATGCTGATTGATGGGAACAAAGTGGCTACAGGTTCATATAGGTATTAGGACCCCTTTTCCACCAATCTTAAAGGGATAGTTCACCAAAAAAAAAGAAAAAGAAAGAAAATGACATGTTGTTCCAAACATGTATGACTTTGTTTTTTCTGTGCAGCACAAAAGGAGATATTTCTAATATATTTATAAAATGTCTTGGTGTTGGAAGACCAATATTGTTTTGGACCCCTTTGAGTTTCATTGTATTCTTCAAAAATGTTTTCTATTTTGTGTGGTTGTGACCTCTCAGACAATGTAGAATGATTATGAAGAAAGTATCATCAAACATTTTCCAGTAAATTAATCAATTTTAACTTTGTAAGCATGAGACATTCAGTACATAAAGGTCTTGACTACAGTTCTGTTTATGTTCAGTTATGTTTTCTATTTATTTTGGCACATTCTTTTTATGTACAGGTTTAACTGGACAGATGGCAAACTCAACAGCAGCAACCTTATTGAGTTATCTGGCCAGATAACTGAGAAATTTGATGAAGAGTTCCGCATCCTCTATGCTCAGTCTCTGCCTCTGCCACCGAATACAAGAGCTCCCTCTAGTGTTAGAAGCAGCAGTTTATATGACCATCTTGTCCTCAAACCACCTGGAACGCCTCCCTCCTACTTGGCACGAACAACAAAGCCTCAACCAGAATGTCTGACGAGCACTCCAGCCAGACTTCATACCCCAGAGATCCAACAGATGAATAAAGACATTGAAGATCGAGACAGAAAGAGTAACCCAGTTTCTGATACTTCCACTGTAGGTGAAGACTGGCTCGAGCAAGAGCTCAGAGACGAAGCCCTAACCTCGGATGACCCTCCTCGTTTGCCGATAACGAATGTTACCACTCAGACTCAGACAGTCGATGTGATGATCTCTCCCCCTGCACCTTCCTGCCACATGTCCACACAAACGACCTGCCACACCGTAGACACGGGCGTGCAAACACACGCTGATAACAAGCCTCAGAGCTCAAGCCCTAAATCGCAAACCTCCTCCAGCAACAACCAGAACAACCCCAGTGCTTCGTCTACATGCAATCCTCAAGAGGTGGACTGTCACCCACCTGTCTGTCTTGCCCCACAAGACGTCAACCTGAGGGAATGCTTCCTCAAGATCACCAAAGAACGACAGCATCACTACAGCTCCATTCGCTCCAAACTCGACCACATGGTCACACTGCTCTCTCACAAGAGGGAACTAGTGGACCTCACCAACCTGACGCTGAGGCCCGGCATTCACCGAGGACGCAAAGGTCAGCAGGAGAGCAGGCAGGTTCACGGTACACTTGACAATGTTATTATGGGAACGTGGCCCAGGTCGAGATGTCTGCAGTAACATGAACTCAGGAGAACAAGCTGGTGGTGGATGTATTGGTGTTAGACTGCTATGTTTTTGTACCGCACTTTTTTAAAATCAGAACATATCTTAGAGATTCATCAGAAATATATTTTGAATGGTGACAAATGTGCAAAGATACTGACGATCGTTAATTGTACTTATTGTTTAGGATTGGGAACTATTAGTAGTCTGTTAGTCAAAAATGCTTTTAAGTGCTATTTTGAAAACTATAAATGTCTGCATTTGGTTGTCTCGGTTTCTTTCGGGGTTGTGAAATTATGAAAATGACTTTTAACACTATTACTGTTTTATTCATATAAATATATAAACAGTCACTCATGGATATGTGTTTGATGTGTCTTGACTCTTGGATGATGTTGATGAAAGGGCCGAATCAAAGCAGTTGGACTAAATTGGAAACTTTTGTACTTTTACTATGCTTGAGGCATTTGAATATTTCACCAAGGACGCAGATTTAAAAACAAAATATGATAAATTATTCACAATAGCCTCATTTTAGTAAAAGAACAATTGTTTGTTGTAGATTTTTGTGGGCTTGTGGAACGTAAAAGTCATTTATAAAGACTCAATTAGTATAGTATATTACATTTAGCTTTAATATAGGAAGAAATGTTCAAATTTACACGTTCTTATATACATTTTTTATACAGGTTTTTATAGTTTTGATAGAAATTAATACTTTATTTAGCAATAATGCATCAAACGTGAGGCATTTACAATGTTACAAGAGATGATTTTGTATTATTTTAAATAAATGTTCTTTTGAACCCTCTATTCACCAAAGAATCCTGATAAAAATGTACAATGGTTTTCACAAAAATATTAAATCCGCATATATGAATGATTTATGAAGTATGTTTACTGAGTAATAGCTGCTGACAATTAGGATTGTTTTTACTGTCTTTTTGAACATCAATGTGGCCTTGGTGATCATAAGAGACGCCTATATTAAAACTATTAAAAATATACTGACCCCAAACTTTTGAACAGAAGTGTATATTTTTGAAAATTTTGATAAATTTAAGTACATATATATATATATATATATATGTAAAGTGATTGTTGAGGTTTGGGTTTTCTAAATGTGTATAAATGCTTCCTCAGAAAGAAGACTTCAGATCCGCTCAATCTGAGTGTATCAACCATGTAAGTGAATTCAGGTGAAGTGGGCCATTCATCTCAAAAAAAAAAAAAAAAAAACCCTGACCCAATTTCCAAAACTTTAAGATTTTGAATGAGTGAAGTAAAATGAATAAATAATATATATGATTTTACACTCAAATTTGAGACTCTGATCATGTGAACTTTGTACAAAAGGTCAGATGTTCTTGTTTCCATTGAATCAGACAAGAAAATGGATGTACATATTAAAATTCAACTTTCTAACTCAAATCATTATTCTGGTCATTTTCAGACCAGAGCTGAACCCACTAGTTAAATATAATTGAGTGTATCTCGCATAAAGGATTTCATTGTGCTTCCATTGCAAGAGTTATTTAGGCAGATATAAACAGGAAAAATAATATAAAAACAGTAGCCCTTATTTTAGATTATCAACTGTGTGTTCACAATGTTGACAGAAAGAGGAATTCTGGGAAGTCTGTCCTCTTGTAATATCAGCAATGGTCCTCTGCTACCTAAAGAGGGCACTATCATCTTGCACCTAGTCAGTACTTCAGGAGCTTGATGTCTTGGATAACATTGTGGAAAAATGTTTACATAAAATCTAAGTCATATTTAAAAAAGTTTTTGCATGCAGGTCAAGATGATGGTTTACTGGTGCAGAAACAAATCAGAAAACAGAATGTTTTGTTATTTTACCATTAAGCCATCCATTATACATTTTTATTGTACTTGAAATGTTTGAGTACACTAAAATTTTCATGTAACCTCAAAATGAACGTTTTTATTAGTGTTAACATAGCTAGTTATAACAAGATAATTCAGAAAAAGCTAACTAGTGAATTTGCTAACATATTAACAATAGCATAGTATAGCACTTGCTGACCAAGTGGAACAATATAAAACATTTAACTTACTTGCTCTCAAACCATGAACCACTTGCCACCATGATGGTAGCTCTCCAAAAACCTACACTAACTCTTATAAATTAGCATAACAAAACATTAATCACTACTAAATTTCCAACTAAACATTTTTCTGGCACAAAAAACATTATATAACACTTAACACATTTTAGCATTTTATCTCCCTTTAGAGAGCCATGGGCAAAGTATGATGGGAAATAGAAATCCCAGCCTAGTTTCAGTTAAACTTCATTTCGTCTAAATTAAAAGAAATAAGTTCATAAAACTCATAACAATGAAACAGTTCAGTTTGCTTAAAATATATCAGTTCTGTGAACTTGAAAGAAAAAGAAAGCGCTAAATACTCATAAAAGTTATTTTGACGGAACAAACTTGTTTAATTTAAGTTTGTCCAACTACTCAAACCAATTAATTATTATGAGGCGTTAGGGTTTACCGTATATTTATGTTTTTCCCGCACATTTTTACAGGACCAGTCTCGTATCGATTACTGGATCATTTGAAAGCTTTTTTATGCATACTGGCTCATAGCTTAAGTGCCAACCTATTGACGAATGACCCTCGTGTTGTTTACTGTAATATCTGCAATGATCGTAATGGATTGTTTATGTGAATTGCAATGACCTTTTAGCATGTAAAAGTGCATTTTAAAAAATAATAAACAAGACATAAGTATATTCTACATAAAATTCAGGCAACAAAGGCCTGAATTAATACTCAAAACAAATTAACATTCAGATGCTGTTTAATACCTTGAATTATCATACTTTCAAAAGCCACCCCTGAGGTTTACTATTAATAGCTTGATTAAACAGAACAACAAGTGATTGTTGGCGGTTAATTATTTATCTTGTTTTCATGAGTGTTTTGAGGCACAGTCATCCCCTCCGGTACCGCTCAAGGACCGTCCAATGATCGCAGCTTTAATCACGCCTCTTGAGTAATGAAACCTGCTTGTGGTTTTTTAAAAGCAGTTGTAGCTACTAAAGATACAGTTCACACTTAATCAGAACACTTACAAATTCTTTATCTCTGCTGAAACCCAACCATGTATGTCCATAATACAATAACTGCTCAATATGAGATGAATCTCTAAGGAATTATGATCTTCTTGTGCATCACAATGGCATCTAAAGTTCCTATGTACAGTATTATCTTAATTTGAACATCTATACTGATAATATGAGTTGTTTTTAAAGGGAAAGTTCAAACGAAAATGAATTGACATGTATGTATATATGTGTGTCTTTCTTTTTTATAAGGACTATAAAAGACGATATTCTAAAGAACTGTTTTTGTACGTTTAATGAAAGTTGAAATAACATTGGACCCCGTTGCCTTTCATTGTACGAGACATATATTTTTGTTTGTGTTCCACAGAAGAAATAAGAAAAGTCAGGTTTGGAAAGACATGAGGGTGAATAAATGATTTTTGCCTGAAAACTCCATTTAACATCTCAACAATCATATACTGAGCATGGATAAAACTGCCTACAAAAAATGGATTTTTGCTTGGTGGAAAAACTTTACTCAAGGTAAGTGTTGAAAGTGTTGTATGCTATTGGCAAGTTCTCTTAACGTTCTAAGGGGATATGGTGCAAATTTGGCAACACATGGGTGTAAATCCATCCCTAATACAGGTATGTGTCATCCCAATTAAACTAGACTCGCAGGTGGGGACCTTTTGTTCCCGACTGCCCTCGTCAGCTCTTCTGCCCCCTCATCGGGCTCTGGTAAACATCTGACTTTCCATCAAGAGGAGACTAGAACAGTCACCATCTGGAGGAGGGTGTTTGGCCCGAGGATACAAAACAATGACATGAAAATACAAGTCAGGGGAAAACAATGTGATGACGCGTGCCAAAACGGACCGGTCGAATTTTTTGTAGTTTACAGGAGAGATTTCGGTTTCAGCGCCTCCCGCTCCTATTTTCGGCCTTCAAATGGTGATGACACACGGTTGTTTTCAATCCCTGTGGATCCGGCGGAGCACAGCATGTTCGAGTTGATGGCCTGTGTAAACTTTTCTGCTCGTTCCCTGGTGTGACATGTTCTTGCCCTTCGTTTCGTATCTGCTCCTAGTACTTTTAGAGCTCGCCGGTTCATTTCAGACTGTTCCTTTGACCAAAAAGTGCGGAGATAAATAATACGAGAGCTATTTGTCAGTATTTTAGCTCCATGACCTTGATTCACACACTCTCAGCACATGAGTAATACAAGCCACATTATAGTAACTGCTGTCAGTGAAGGTAACCACCGCTACTTCTAGATGTGTCAGCACCACTGCCGAACTGTGCTATTAATAGAAGGCACGGTGTGTCTCAGGTGAAAGCAGTCTTTGTGTCCTGTGGTCTTTGCTGTGTGGGCTGTGCGTGTGGCTTGGGGAAGGTGACAGGTGCAGCTCTGTTTTGCGGCCAGCTCATCTGTTTTACACTTTTGTCCTTTTAAACAATGCAGAGAGTATCTTGGCTGGAAATAGGAGGAAAAGTTCATAAGAATTTTATAAGGGGATATAGAAGGAATGCACAATTTATGCACAATGTACCATATCAGTCAATATTAGAGATTTGTCCTTAATTAATACTGTTTTTACATTTAAGTACCTTTCTTATTTTATATACCACCGATAAATTGGAAGATTTATGAAGTAGAATGAAAAAACGTGCAATATAACTGTACCATGCACTTTGTTATTCAATTTATCTGTCTCAGTTGATATTGTCCGTTTAATCGTTAATTTCCCCTCTTCTTGTTCGTTTATCTAACATTCATTTATATACTAATAAATCTTATGGATTCATACAAAAAAAGTATAAAAAATTGGGATATATATATTGGTAACATATTGGTTATTCATCAATATTATTATTTTTTATCAGTATCAGACAATATTTAGTTGTGGATATTTTATTGTTCACCCCCCCCACATTTAATTTTAAATAATTTAATTCTGTCTTAAAGTTAATTTATAAAAAAAAAAGTAATAATTTACTATCACTGTTAAATTGGTAACACTTTACAATAAGGTTCATTAGTTAAACATTAGTTAATGTGTTAACTAACATGAACTAGAATGAGCAATACATTTGTTACTAATCTTCATTAACGTTGTTTGTTCATGTTAGCTCACAGTGCATTAACTAATGTTAACAAGATTTAAAAATTGTATTATTATATGTTGAAATTAACATTAAATGTTAACTAATGAACCTGATTGTAAAGTGTTACTGTTAAATGTAATCTTTAGCAAATCTCAAAATGAATACCAATTTTTCATACTGTACAATACAATGCTGTGATGCTAATTCACTTGTAGCATTTATAAAATGTCTGCTTTTAGTTTTCAGTGTTTTATTTTTAATTTATTTAAAATCTTAATATTAGTCATTTTTCGGTTATCTGCCATAAGCATAAACTTATTTTGTAGTTAACATTAGATAACTACATTAGTTAACATGAACTATATGAACTGCACTTATACAGCACTTATTAATCTTTCTTAATGTTAATTTCAAGATTTACTAATACATTATTAAAATCTTGTTAACATTAGTTAATGCTCTGTGAACAAACAATGAACAACTTTATTTTATTTTATTTAAGGAACATTCGCAAATACAGTAACAAATGTATTGCTTTAATGCAAATGTACATGCATTAACTAATGTTTAACTAATGAACCTTATTGTAAAGTGTTACCCTTATTTTACCAGCCAAAATTTATATATCTGAGCTTTCCTAATAAAATACAGCATGAGTTTTAATTCAAGTTAAATCCTGAATTCCAAAACTACATTATAGAAACACTATTAACCCTTTAGACTTTAGACAGTTATTATGGCTCATGACCACAAGTTTCAGTTTAAATAAAAAAAAAAAAAGGATTAAGGTCATTCACGGCTCACTCATTCATTTATCTTTTTTTAATCTTTTTTTTCATTGAGATTGAAAAATCTGATTGCATGTGGTTAAAAAGGTGCCTGAGAGGAGAGCGCTGTTCAAAACAGATAAGGCCCCTTTCTGCTTCACTCCCTCACCCTCATCCAACGTTTCCTGCTGCCTCATAGAGTCTTTATCTCAACCCATCTCCCAACTCGGATACACCGCAAACCATCGCACTCTCACGGTTTAACCAGCGGCAGTCGAGGAGGCGTGACTGCTCTACCAGTTCTCTTTCCATCTGCCTCATCAGTTTAAGACAGAGTGTGAAGTTACAGCTGATCCTGAGAGCTGTTAACGCTTTTCAAAAACATCCACGATTAACTGTGACCAACTATAAACAGTTCACGTAAATATTCATTTTGGGGATAAGGAAAATCCTTATAATGTTCATCGCTTTTTAACTTACTAAAAGGAATGGGTAGTAAAGTAGTTGCTGGTGCTTGTTAAATAACATGTACTCTTGGTTATTGATCATAAACTTCTCGGTGTCTGTTTCACAGACTCTCCATCCACTTATTGATTCATGCAAATTGATTTCATATGGATTTTATGATGTAATCTATTAGCTGCTCATGTGTCTGCTAAAGGCTTTTAAATGAGCAGCCACATTGAGCTGTAGGCCGAATGAGGTCAAGAATAATGACCTGATGATAAACTGCAAAGAGACTGAAAATGAAACAAAGAAGGTTAGAAGAGAAAAATGAAATGGAAGCATTATGAAATTACTGAGAAAACAGGGAAGGTCTCTTGTTGGCTCAAGATGATTTATACTGTATAAAATTGATTTGGTTTTCAGAGTATTTTTCTTACCCTATTTGCTGTTTTTCTTTAATTTTAAGCATAAATGATAAATCTTGACGTGTTAAAAAACAAAAACTATATTCAATATATATTTTTTGTTTAATTTGTATGCATTTTTGGGTAACACTTGATTTTGATGGTCCTCCAACAGACATTCTACTGACTACGAGTAACTTTGCAACTACACGTCAACTTATTCTACTAGTCTATTAATACTCTAATGAGAGTTAATTGACATGTCTAAAGTGGACCATCGAAATAATTGTGAACCATTTTTGTTTTAATGAATAGTATTTAATTTGATCTAAAAGTGATTTTTTTTTTTTGCATGATTGCAATTGTTTATTTACTTAATGTTTCATGTTTGCATAAAAAAATGATACCAAAATAAATATTTGTAAAATACTAATATTGTTATATGACAACAAAGAAGCAGCAACTCTGAACACATTATTAAACAGCCAACGGCACAAATGCTTTTTATTCTGACTGACCTTTTGCAAAATTATCATTCCTAATATTTATTCTTTAAGCTCAATGTTTTTATTGTGGCATCACTTTCAAATCACATGTTGGATTCTCCGGCCAAAAAGCTTTTTGATTAAAGCAGACTACTGTGCATTTATAACCATTTACTGTCCCTTTAACAGCCCAGGGGGTTACATTAGGCTACATGTTTGAAAGATCGAGAACTTAATGCAATCATGAAACAATTAGTCAAAAGCACTTGTCTACGTCAGTGTGAACGCGGTCTGAATTATGCAGATGGTGCAGATCTGTATTTCTCCTGTGAGGTGCTACGAACTTGAATTAAACTCAAGGGCATTCCCTGCTCTCCAAACTGGCTGGCCAGAAGACAACAAACCGTGGTGACGTCTTCCACACATGCTTGCGTTTATCATGCTACATTCACTGGCAGTAATGAGTTTAGACGCATGTCAGGACCACTGGTGTTTGAATGGAGGGGGATGGGAAACTTATCTAGTCCTGCTAGATCAGCACAACTTTGATTTCATTGATTGAGTCGACTGCAGAGGACATCTCAACAGTAATATTACACAAAGAAAGGAATGCAGCTTACATTTTCTGCTATGCGTCTAGCCTATACAAACATCCTTACATAACACATAAATTCAAAGTGTTAAATAACCTTAATAAAACTATAATATAATATAGACTGAAAAATAATATTTAGGCCTACATTTAAGATTTATGTGTTTGAATTATAGTGAAAATTTCCATCCCTGTGGTCTACACAGTTTTAACATAAACAAAGTAATAAACCTAATGTGATGCATATTTGTCAGTCATACATAAATTAAACTGGTATTTCTGTAATAGTACTAATAAACTGAATGTTTTAAATATAACCAGGTTTATAAATTTATCATCAATACATCTAATTTGTTTCAATCTCATACATTTTATGAATATTGCTTGCAGCCAGCTATATTTTAACCATGTTTTATAATAAATGATTTTGAATTTTGAATAAATGCATTTAAAAATCATTATTTAAAAAAAAAAAAAAAACATCAAATTTTCACATTATCACATTGAGTTTATTCGTTTGTTTATGTTAAAACTGTGGGTTCAGTTTTAACATGAACAAACCTATTTTATATGCAATTATAATATAATATAACAATTCTTAATACCTATGGCAAACATATTCAAAAATAATCGTGTCTAATTTCATTAAAATTTATAAAGTAATTTATAAACAAGATAAGTATTGTATTTCAATTTTCTTTTTTATTTCAATTTATGTAAATTTTTATTTTGTTTTTTTAATCCTTAAAAATAATTAAAAATTAAAAACTTGCGATTAAATCTGAGTGAATGCCTAAAATTCAATTTAAATTTAATAGGCCTACCTATCACAAATACAAAAACAAATCTTGAAAGTCCTTGTACTGCATTATACATTAGAAGATGATTTCCATGGAACACCCTGTTGGCCAATGCCAAGCACTTTTGTAATGACTTATGACTCATTATGGAAGCGTAGATGAAAAAGACTGTCTCTGTGTAGTTTGTAGTGTTTTAGGTAGCTCATTTGATTTCTATCAGTACGAGTATGTTGTATGTTATGTATTCAACAACAGACATCACAGAACAACCTAATCCTGTGACTAACAAACATGCAGTTTTCTCACACCACAGAAAGACTTTCTGCAGACTCAGTGCTTTGTTTATCGGCGGTATTTATACACTTCTTCTTTATGGTGGCTTGACAGCAGGGAGTGGCACGCTACTGTTCTCAGTATCACAGTTTGTTGTGGAGGTGACGGAGTGGATCTTTTCCCATACTTGTATATTTCTTTCTGTCTCCATAACAGAAAGAACTAAATGCTTGTTTACATTGGAACATGCAGTGAGACGGATATTTGCATGAATTTGGTAGTAAAACCACCAGCAGTTACGATGAAAGGGGTCTGCTTTTTTTATTTTTCATGGCGTCTTCACACTCACACACTAAGAGTCAAGTGTGATAGAGGTTTTCACTGGCTGACCATGAAGTGCTATAGAAGCATGTCATCTTTAAAAGCTACCATGCGTATATTTCAAAAGCTGTCTCACTGCATTGTATAACCAGCCTTTTGGTTTAGATGAGCCGCTTATGCATAAACCGATAAAATGGCTAGTTGCTGTGAAGGGGGTCAGATCCACTCTCACTTGGCTCCTGTGGGAAGGTGGATTTCATCACCTTTCCACCAGGTATGAAAACAAGGTCAGAGAGCAAGGAAGAGGAGAAACACTGACAGCTCCTCTGTATGACTGCGTGAGGAAGGAGCATTTGTCAGTTTCTCATGGTGTTTCTTTTCAAGTTCATTTGTTTTGCCAATATCTTTTAGAAGTAATAAAAACTTTCATGAAGCAAGGACACGTAAAACATTGATCAAAAGTGACAGTTAAGACTTTTACATTGTTGCAAAATTATTTCTATTTTAAATAAATGGTGCACTTTTGAACTTTTCAACGCTAAGAATAAGAAATATTCCACCAAATCAGCATATTAGAATGATTCATGAAGGATCATGTGACACTGGAGAAATGATGCTGAAAATTCGGCTTTGCCATGACAAGATGAAATTATATTTCAAAATATATTAAAATAAAGAACAGATATTATAGATTATAATCAAATAAAAGCAGCCATGGTGAGCATTTAAAACATGCTTCAAAAACATCATAAAAATCTTCATACTTTATAAAAATCTTGCCAACCAAAAATTTTTGAAAAGTAGTGTATGTATTGTGTTCGATAACATTCTGTGATAGAAATTTGAATTTTTTTTTAGAATAAAATGGCTTGCAAAAGGTCAATTTCATAGCTAGCATTTTATGTATCGCATTGTAGTATTTATTTTATCACATAAAAAAAAGAATATAAGAAATGACATAATAATAATATATAATAATAATTTTTATTTCTGTTAACATTTATTTTGCTTCAAGTAATGAAAATATTTTTTATGGTTTTGGTTTTAACAGTAATAACTCAGCCATATCTATATTCTATTGTTATTATGTACACTCAAAAACAAAACAAAACTTCATTAAGGCCAATAATGTTGGTTGTCATGTCTGCATTGGGAGAAATCATAATTTTTGTAGAAATTTACACAAATAAATTTTAAACAAAAAAAATTGAAATGATTTGGGGTTTTTTTTACTATGTGTTTAGATTAAAAATAAAATATATAACTTTCAACATATTTTGAATTTAGAAATGAAAGCAAAGTAACTTTCCAATGGAGTTTTAATATAAACTTCAAATAACAGAAAAGAAAACAAATTAGCCAGTGGTTGAAGAAACTTCAACCATCAAAGAAAAGAATCCATCCAAAAAGAGTAAGTTTCTGTGTATTGTGGTATCCATTACAAAATACTTATACAGAGTGCAGTCGCATTACAAGAAACAACAATGCAGATAAATGTTTGTGGTTCCCATTTGTAGCTGTGAAATGTTACCTCAAATTAACACATTACTTCCCCATTCAGTCGAAGCACATAAGACAGAGAGAGAGAGAGTGTCAAATGCCCTTGGTGGTGAAAGTGCTGACAAGCCAGCTTGACACGAGATGGCGAGGCCTGATAACACCTTTTGAAGCCTGATCCTTATTTGCCACCTGTGGGAAAGCTCGTCTTCTCTGTCCCCCATGTTCTTTGGCCATCATGGTCCTGTCATACTATACGAGCTGGTTTCAAGAGCAGCAGAGAAAACATGAGCGGCAAAACCAGCTATGTCCAGAATGTCGGTGTGGAGAGATTTGTGCTCCTCAAACCACACACTTCTTTACTCAAGACTTTGATGTCATTTCTTATATTAAGGAGACAAAAAGCCAAACGCTGAGCTGATTCATTATTTGCAGAGTTATTATCATTAACTAAAACCATCTAAAAATTCTTTACGTGAAATAAAACAATTACCTAAATCGAATAATTTAAAAAAAATTTTTTTATTTCAGCTACATTTTATTGGGAGAACAAAACTATTAGAACATTTTATGACATTCTGGACTATACATTTGGGATGTGGCAGTTTTAAACAATACAATAAAGAAGATCGCAACTGTAATGTGTCTTTCCAAACATTTGCTTTGTGGTATATGAGTCATTTACTCCATTACACTATGAATTGCTCCACCTCCACTAAATTAAATGGTTAGTTCACCCAAAAATGAAATTTCTGTCATTAATTACTCACCCTCATGTCGTTCCAAACCCGGAAGACCTTCGTTGATCTTCGGAACACAAATTAAGATATTTTTGATGAAATCCGAGCGCTTTCTGACTCCTCCATAATCACCACTTTCGAGGTCTAGAAAGGTAGTAAAGAAATCGTTAAAATAGTCCATGTGACGGCAGTGGTTCAACCTTAATTTTTTTAATGAACACAGAAGAGAAGATAATGTTGAATAAAGTTATTTTTGTTTTGTTTTTATTGTCGTCGCTTAAGGTTGAAACACTCCATACACGTGGACTATTTGAACTATGTCTTTACTACCTTTCTGGACTTTGAAAGTGGTTGTTACATGTCTGTCTGTGAGGAGTCAGACAGCTCTCGGATATCATCAAAAATATCTTAATTTGTCTGCCAAAGATGAACGAAGGTCTTCCGGGTTTGGAACGGCGTGTAACGTGTAGTCCATGAAGGAAGATGAAGAACACAGCAAACGACAGAAATAGAGTTTACTGGTGATACACATACTGACAAGACTAATTAGAAATCATAGTGAGTTACGAGGACTAATGCAGGCAAGACAGAACTGAACTAAACTGAACATACATGTGAGCACATGAGTCTGAGTAATTAATGACAGAATTTTAATTTTTGCGTGAACTAACCGTTTCCGATGGAAGCATGGTGAAAGCTTTCTATGAAAAGCGTGCGTCTTTAATTCCATTGAACACGACACATTTTTGAGCTGATTGGGTAATTCAACCGTTTGGCAGATGAACAACTGCGAGTGAAGCACTTTAAGTCTATAAAAGCTCTACTTTTACATGCAGAGTCAAATTTGCCTCTAGGTTTAGAAACAAATCTTCGAAAGAAGTCATCAGCAGGACACATCTATCTCATTGTACATTGTGTCCTGAAATAGTCAGGATGCAGCCTTTGCGGCTCCAGACTTACAGCTGTGCATTTTTTTGTCAACTCAGTGCTCATGAAATGTTCAGCCTTTAAGTTTGTGGCTTTAAAATAAAAGAGTTCACATGAGGCTTTAACAAAAGCATGACCCACTGAGTTTTTATGGCCGGTTTAATCTTGTACTTTAGCCAGGCGAAAAGGCAAGTGTATCAGTGGCAGAAGTTTGAGAGGGAGAAGGAAGTGACAGTGTGGGAGGAAGCCTGAATTCTCCTTAGTGTCATGTGTATGTTGTGTGCTAATGAAGAGCTGTCATCAGTTCTGACGCAAAAGAGACCAGCCAGCATCTGCTTATCTGAGGTTTTCTTCTACAGAAATGTACCAGACACTTGTTTGCAAAAGATGGCATAAAACTAAGCTTCCACTTGTAACCTTTTGCATATAAGAATGCAGTAAAATACTCAAAATATTTTTCAAAATGTTTTTTCAGTCTCATGTCGTTCCAAAACTGCATGACAACGTATTTTTGTTCTTACCAAACAACATTGGACCCCGTTGACTTTATTTTATTGGCAAAAACATGTTTTATGTTCCACTGAAGAACGAAAAAGTCTTACACGTTTGGAGGTTACATTTTTGGGTGAACTATCCTTTCAGGTTTGACTTTTATACCGCTGCACATTGTTGTAGTAAAATCTGTTCCTGGAGCTTACCGAAACCGAGACGATTCATTGATTTAAAGTGATTGTGAAACGCTAAATCACAATGAATCACAACCCCCCCACTAACTGTCATAGCTCCAAACGCAGAAACAAGTGGACATCCTGAGCGGAAACCACTAACCCTACCGCCGCATTGCATTCCTTCACTTCATCTCCCCTCACTCTCGAACAAAGTCACTTGACCAGACCCCTATTTAGGAAGTGAAAGAGGAAGCTCCATATATCCCCATCCATCCTCACTGCCACACGGCTGCGGCTGTTCACGTGAAGGGTGAGAGAGATAGAGGACATTGGTATTATCCACACTACAAAACAGCCTGAAAGCAGGAACAGACCAGTTCTGACCAGCCAAGTTCTGCTTGAGAGATCAGGCACTTTTGACTCAGTGTTCGGCCAGAGAACATTTAGGTCTAACTGAACTGAAGTTGCTTAGGTTACTGTACCCTGTACCCACCCTGTAGGTGGACGTTTAACGTACTAATTATAAAAAACAAAAAAAAGTTTTACATTGCGTAAAGCGGCTAGTTCTAATTTTAACATAATGAATTAATATTTTAATTTGAATAAAAAAATTATAAATGTATATTATATAAAATGTAGAAATGTAATAACTATAATGTATCTTAAATTAAAATGATTGAAATAAATATACATTATATAGTTAAATTTAAAATATATTACATTTATACATTTACTATAATATACATTGTTGTTATTATTATTAATAATTAATATTAATTATATATTTAATTTTACTATAATATACATCATAATAAAATATTATATTAAAATTACAAAGTAATTCTAATTTTAATACAATTAATCAATATCATCAAATCTTATTCAATAAATAATTTTATAGTTTTATAAATAATCTATTAAAATGATCAATGTAATAATATATAATATTATCTTTAATTATATATTAATATATGTATATTATCTTTAATATTATAAGTATATTATATTAAATTTATATTTGTAGTTTAATAAACAATGTATATTATGCTAAAATTATAAATGAAATACATTATACAGCAAAATTATCAAATAAATACAATTAATATAAATTATACAATTATAAATATAATAATAATAACCAATAAACAAAATAGATAATATTTTTTTGCCAAATAATATATTTCTTGCTAATCTTAATTAAACATTGCTGCCGAACAACGTAGCAAGCTGACAAATTAATATACACTACATTAATGGTCATAGGGGTGCATTTATGTGCATTGTACAATTAATACTTTGAACCCGGCTCATCCTATCATATTTAGAGTCATATACCCGTTTTACAACCAGAATATGTTTACAAGCGGAAAAGCCACTGTTAGTCTATTATCAACTCTTTTTTTCTCTTTTGCTTGTTCTTGGTCTCTTCCTGTCTCAGTGTTTCTGGTTTCAGTGACCCCCTGATGCCACAGAGAAGCAGACACCTTGGGTAGAGTGCTGACTCAATGGACCCCCCCCCCCCCTCCCCCGGGCAAAGGCAGAGTGGGGGAAGGAGGTTCAGACATTAGCTACAATATCTCATGCGCATGCAGGGAGAGTGGTTGTTAGTGACTTTTACAACTGCACTGCGTATGCTGTTAGAAACACTGTACATCGAGTCATTTCTCACTACAAGAGCACCGTAGGAAAAAAAAATACCAATGATAACAATCTGCATCATTATTATTATTTTTTTTAAAGTGTTCTTTTAAAGTCATATAAAAGCAACGCGAGGAATGATGATTACTCTGAAAAATCCACAGAAAACAGCTTAGATTTGATTGAATGTAAGTCACGACGAGTGTATCGCTAGAGTCCATTACACCAAGTTTTATTGCTCAGAGTCCACAATGCTTTCATAACAATCATTCTCACTTATGAAAGACAAGCTCATCCTAAAGTGAATGAAAAAGAGACCATAAATCTGTTGTTTAGTGAAAAACTGCTTTTGCACCTGTGACCCTGTATTGCACAGGTGGCACGTCATTGCAAAGAGGTCAATTTTGCACTAACTGTTAAGGAGCAGTTGACAACGGGGTCGAGGGTTAAAGGCTGTTTTGCCACACATGTTGTTTGGATCCCGAGAAAAGGAGAGTTGTGTAAACCAAAAATAACAAGATCTATTCATGTCAGTGTTGTGAAAGTGTATCAGCACCGCTGCTTTACTTATTTAATTGACTTTTATTAACAAAGCATGCGATCGGTATTTACCTTCATTAGGTTTCATTCCTCTCAATTCAGAACCAAACTGCAAATATTCTAAAGCTACACATTGTTCGCGATTTAGAGTTTTGATGACTCATTTTTCTCGTAAAGTTTGTCATAATGGGCTGGCCTTTCCAGCAAAACTTTCAGTGTTATTGGAGTTCGTAGTACAACAATTACGTTCAGGAGAAACGAAGCGAGAGTTCAGATGGATGGCCTTTGCTTTCCTCTTAAGGAGAGGGCAGAGGGCTAAACTTATTTCCACCTTGGTACAATCAGTGCCGTGCAGCTCTTCTCCGAGTCTCTCGGGTCATTACAAACACAGTTGTCTCAGGAAACAGCCGTTAAGCGAGGTCAAAGGTTGCTGCAAGTAGACATACCTGCGTTCTGTTTTTTTTATGTTCACATGATCTTTTATGTGTGTTTCAGGTCAAGCTGTGTCGACATTTCATGAACAATGTGGTTGATGAGTTACATATAAAACATCGCTGCACAAAAATAAGAACGATTAGGAAACTCAAATACTTTTTTGCTTCAAAAATTTATTCTGGGAGTAACAATGAAACGCAAATCACAATCATTTACTCTTCAGAGTAAAGAGTTTAAGGAACAATTCATTAAAATGGTACAACTGATTAACGAAACAAATAAAAAGATATACAAAATGTTCAAACAAACAAAAATACCAATGCAATGCATCTATTGCCAAAAGGGTCAAATGTCATTTGCATAGCTGAGATGGCTGATGGAGGTTGTGAAAACTCGAAGATAAAAGATACATTATCAAAACCAGCTTGACATGTCAGAGATAAAGTCGAGTGAAAATATAAAATAGCCTACTAAATAAGAGAATTAAAACTTTCTCCTCCGCTGCCACACACACACACACACTCACACACACACACAAAACACACAAGATGGTTTGCTGGTCTTGCAGCTGCTTTTAGAGAGGTTTTGGGTGTGTTTCAGCTGGTCAGACCAGCTAACAATCTTATGCTGGTTTAAGATGTTTCATTATTATTATTATTATTATTATTATTATTATCATCTAACAGAAACTTTAGAAATCCTAGATACATTTTGAGCTATCGCAAAAATTCAGGAGATGATGGATTTTCACAAGAGGGTCCATTGCTCTGGCGGTTCATTCCGACAACTAGCCTCTCGCATTTGAGTTTATACGCGTCCCTCTCGCGCACCAGCCGACTGAGCTCGTGCTTCAGCTGCTCCACTTGCGTCGCGAGGTTCGTCTTCTCATGCTCCAGCAAGTGTTTCTGCTGAACGCGTTTGTGCCGACACGACTGAGCGTACCCGCGGTTTTTCAATGTACGGCGTTTCTGCTTCAGGCGGATAATCTCGTCCTTGCTCATGCCGCGGAGGTGTCGGTTGAGCTCGCGCACAGACATGGTCACCAACTGCTGGTCGGAGAAGCGGCTCTCCGCGCGCTCGCTGCGCCTGTGATGCGTCTGCTGGTGGGACTTTAGGTGAGGCGCGCCTTGAGATGAGCAGTCGATGTGCTGCATTAACTGATCCATGCTTTTTCCGTGCGCAAAGTCGGGGTTGTGGCTTAGCTCGGTGTACTGCTGCTGCTGCTGCTGCTGCTGCTGATGGTGATACTGGTGCATGCTCGGTGCGTGGAACTGACCCATGCTCCTGTATCCCTCCATCTCTGCCTGGTGGAGCTGAGGCGGGTGTGCATGCATCAGATTCGCACTTAAGGCTTCCCGGACGTCCTCGTGTGTTAATTCAAGACAGTGTGCATCTGCGTGCTGTGGATACGTCCCCGTGCTCAGGGTCCAGTAGAGATCTTCAGCACTGCTTCTCTGTCCACTCGGGCTGAAGCTCGGCGATGAAGGCACGGAGCTGCACGGGGTGCTCATGGGTGTGCTGGACACGGAGCCTGGTACGTGTAGACCGCACTGCTGGATAAAAGAGCGGTCTGGTCCCAGAGCTGCAGACTCCTTCTTCACGTCAAACCTCATGTCAAAGTCACCGTAGTCCATATTCAGCTGATTTTTTGCCAGGTCCAGAAGACCATGATGCTCCGCCGTCATGATTTCTGCTGATGTTCCGATGAAGCGAACAACTTAATGCTGTGGTTTAGGTCGCATTAAGGTTCTGAAAACACCTTAGGTTATGAAATCGAGCTGGATGTGAAGACAAGTCTTTCAACCACCTTCTTAAACAATGTAGCCAACGGAAAGTTGGCAGGTTATCGCCTTTTAGTTTCAGATGGTCTCGCGGTGACCAGTGCAGGATGTTTGTTGAAAAGAAAGTAAATCACGCTGCTTTAAAAGCAGCCGCGCAGTGAGACCACGCCCTCTTTCCTATCACAGGAGTCACTCTCACCCAAACACTTCCAACTTACATTTGCTTCAAAATCAAAAGAAAAACAAGAAGTTGTACTTTGTTCAACGAAAAAGAAACCTATTCATTTTCAAGTTTTTCAACTTGATTCTCGATTCTCAGTAGCCTACACGGATTTTTACTACCACAATATAAACTTTACAGTAATGACAGTCCCTGACAGTCACAAGCATTATGGTATGCATTTTGGTGACTGTATATTTAACATTACCTAATTGCCATTAAATTAACCTACATAATGTTTATTTGAGCTATCGAAATCTGATTGTCATTGTAAAATATACTGATACTCACAGGTGCAACGGAAGGCCACACGATCCCTTAAAGTTGGCCTCTCTGGCAACTGTGACCAATAATAATAAAGAGAATGAACAGTGTCTTCGACACGAAACCATCAGGGTAGCATGTGACACTACAATAAGGCTATGAGCATGAACTAAAGAACATAAAATGCAACATAAAAATGCGCATGACAGATGACAAAAATAAAAAATATCTGGGAACACTTTTTCCCCCAGAAATTGTAGCTTTTCTTAAAAGCATCATTTTAACAAGTGTACTGCTTTTGTGCTACATGTATTGCTTTATTACGGTGTATTATTGTTTCTGCATTGTAGAAATGAGAATGCCAAAAAATGATCATTTGGGGGAGAAATACCTGGACGTGTTTTAGTTTTGTGAGATTGAAAAGCAATGAAAGCCTGTTTAACTCCTCTCCCCTGAGCCAATGTAAGACTGTGCAACT
Organism: Opsariichthys bidens; assembly: GCA_037194245.1. Lineage (NCBI taxonomy): Eukaryota > Metazoa > Chordata > Actinopteri > Cypriniformes > Xenocyprididae > Opsariichthys > Opsariichthys bidens. The sequence goes on from CM074299.1 coordinate 7,811,601, forward strand.
AAAATAAAGTTAAAACACCAAACTGGAATTAATTTTGAGATGAGACAATGTGAGTTGAGATGGTATTTGTGCCCAAAGATTATCTCAGGTTAACTCATGGTTTTTGTTTGTCTGGTAACTCCTTTACTGACACCATGTGGCCTTTGTGTGAAACTGCTGATATGTTTTCAAATATGTGAGGTCATTTTACATTGAACAAAGACAGCGTCAGTGCATCTGCTTTTAAATGTTTTGTCTGGAGAAGGTTAGTTGTAAAATCACCCTAAACAGGGGAAAACATTTAAAATCTCTAGTGCCAAGAATGCAGAGAGAGAGAAAGAGCGAGAGAGAGAGAGAGAGAGAGAGAGAATATATTTGTATACACAACATTTCAAAGCATTGAAAAACTGGTGCCTCTGTTCACTGGATATTTAGTAAACACAAAAGCACCAATAAAGCGATGGAAACAAGTGCACAAAAGCAGAGCCTTGACAGAACATTCATGGAGCTACTGGGAAACATTCAAAGTACAATGATGACAAGACACCAAAAAGCTGAGGTAATGATTGCCGGAGAACAGCTAAGGTACGTTATATTCGCAAAGCTTAGTCCCAAGTGGACATTTACACAAAATGACAGTTATAAACCTCACCAACTCACACTTGCAATATTTAATTATATATTGTTGGATATTGAAACATTAGTCTGTTATACAGTAGGTAATGTTCTGTTTTTTTTTTTGTTTTTTTTTTACATAATAATGGTTCAAATAATGTGTTTTGAAGATTACGACTACATGATAGCAAGTTGATTAAGGACCACAGACACCATTTGCGAACGTACCCGAATTGCTTCGTGGCTCAGGAACTAATTGATTGGCTGATTGCTCATAAAGAAGTGTGTGATCGAGAGACCGCTGTCCAGCTCATGCAGCACCTCATGGACCACGATATCATTCATCATGGTAGATCATTATTTACTGTACAACAAATAACAAACTATACGATACAGGAAGGTCATATCTGCTGTGTTGTCTGATATTACAAAATATGTTGTCACATTATATGTTAGAACAATATTATACACAGTAGAACATTATTTACTGTACAACAAATAATAAAGAATATGATACAAGAAGGTCATATCTACTGTGTTGTCTGATATTAGGACCCATTTATTTGACACTTTGTGTTTGAATGAGCAGGTTGAACTGTACTGGTTAATGAATATACTTTACAATTTTTTTCATCTTTATAGTGTGTGATAAGTGGCCAATGTTCAAAGATGCCAAATACTTGTACAGATTCAGAAAGGATGATGGCACATTTCCTTTCAACATAGAAGTTAAGATCTTCATGCGTGGACAGAGGCTGTATGAACAGTAAGACAGTTTCTCAGGAAGTAAAAAAAAATGCTTTAAATTACAGGCATCACTCATTAATATGTATTATTATGAAATAATATAATATACTTGCCACCAAGTCCATTATGTTGTCCAAGAGTTTAAGCTAGTCTGTTCTGAATTGGTAGGCTATCTCTCTTTTTTTTCTTTTTCTTAGTTTGGTTACAAAAAATAAGAAATAAATAAAATCTTAACTTACTTACAATGAACAGAATTCATAAACTAGGTTGATGTTAATTTACACAGTAAATATATTCCCATCAAACATGTTCCTTGTTAATTCTTAATAATTTCGTTCATAGTGTATTTCGTAAATTGTAAAGAGTTTGGAGTTGGTAAGTTTGGGGTTTTCTTTGAAAGAAAACACTACTTTTATTCAGCAAGGATGCATTAAATTGATCAAAAGTTACAGTAAATACACTGTTAATGTAACAAAATATTTATATTTCAAGTAAATGCTTTTAAAAAAAAACTTTAAATTATTCATCAAAGAATCCTGAAAAAATGTATCGCTGTTTATCACATTTATCAACTGCTGAAAATTCTGAAAATGCAGCTTTGCTATCACAGGAATAAAATACATTTGAAATTTTATTAAAATACAAAACAGTTATTTGAAATTGTAATAATACTTCTGTTTTACTGTATTTTTGATCAAATAAATGCAGCTTTGGTGGCCATAGGAGACTTCTTTCAAAAACTTCTGAATGGTAGAGTAGTAGTAAATATAGAAATTAACATTATCCGACATTAATACATGCCGTAAAATTATTTTCATTATTAGTTCATTATTAGTCTCTTTGAAAAATCCTGCATCAAACTTCTTCATCTGTTGCTTTTTACAGTCTGATTACAAGCAAAGACTCCATCTTACAGTTGAGACAGGAAAAGGGAGTGGCTTATGAACGTTCTTTCCCTGGTTACATGTTAATTGATTGGCTGCTACAGAATGGTGAAATAGAGAGTCGACGACAAGGACTAGATCTCTGCAAGGCCCTACTGGAGCATGATATCATTCAGCATGGTAAGAAAAATAACTATTGCCTTATGACAGTGTGTATTACTTTGCCATTAAGTCCAAATGCACTCCCTGATGAATTAATATAATGCAACATACCTGTGTATAAAGCAATAACTTCTTCAAGTGATGTTATATCAGCAGTGATTTCTCTCTTCAAGCTTTGGCTTGCTGAAACACTCCACTCTTCTTTTCACTCTGCAGTCTCTCTGAAGCACCACTTTTTTGACAGCGGGCTGCTGTATCAATTCTGCATTAACTTTCGCCGGCGGCGCCGTCTCTCTGAACTGTTACATGAGACAGAGAATGAAGAGGTTGAATGTATAACACAGCATAACCAAGAAGGCCAGGCTGACAGCCCCTTCACACTACGCAAAACTTCTCCATCTGAGAGCAACAGTGACTTCTTATCTGGTATTAAAATGATTAAAAATACTACAACTATATTTCCATGCTTTGATGTGGAGAGTTTGCGCTTGAGAGGTGGTGCTTAGGCAAAAAACTCAATTTATTCAGAGTGACTTTCAGCACAACTAATTGCAGGGTCAGCCCCGTCTGGAGCAATATAGCAATATGAAGTTAAGTGCCTTGCTCAAGGGCACAGCTGAGATATCACGGCATAATGAGAGCCGTAACTCAACATTTCCGTGCACATCCATATATGCAACTTGCAACGTTTGTGTCAGCAAGCCAGCTCCTTAACCTAGGGTTTCTCATAATTATATTTTACACCAAAGGCCCCTTTTCATAACCCCAAACTATTCATGGACCCCCAGACACATAACAAAATCTAATACTGAACTACCATTAGGCCAACATAACAATTTGAGCAAATTACTGAGGAAATAAATAAATAATACTTGGTATGCACATATATGTATGTATGTATGTATATATATACATATATATATATATATATATATATATACATACATACATATATGTGTGTAGCAAATATTATTATAATCAATTAATTAATTTTATTATTATTTTTTTATTATTAATTTTATTTTAATTAATATATATATATATATCAAACAGGTCTTTCTGGTTCTGATTGGCTGATTGGCGACATTTTAGTGATAACAGCACTCCTACCGTTTCACCGTTTGAATCACTCCGCTAGAAGCGACTGTCATGGCGACCAGGCGAATCCACCGTAATTTTTGCGAATACTACACTTGTTGTACCACGACCTGTAGTTTTAAGAGTTTTTAGGCGAAAACGTAGTTGTTTAGACCTGAAATATATGACTCATATTTAATCATAGCGCCTATTTAACTATTTGTTCAGACGTTTTCGGAGATGCAAGCTCCAGGCCGTCAGCGGCCATTCGGGGTCGTGTAACCGCCGAGAACAGCTTCATCTCGGCCAGTGCTCCGAGGATTTGCCGCTGGACCTAATAGGGTTAAACATGAGATATGTTTTGGGTACATAAAACTGGAAATATTCGGTCTTATTAATCAATTACTTGTTCCAGAGCTAATCGAACTGTGATTTGTTAAATTTGATAATTTAATATTAAGATTGTAAAGTTACTTAAATTAACGTAAATTCTCTATAGCATAGCATTATTGGCTACAGTAGACGGGAAATATCAGACGAAGACACTTCTCCGCTCTTTAAATGTCTAAAACATTAGACAGTGTTTCTTGAGCAAAGAAAACTATGTTTTTTCCACACATCGGAAACGTATTTACCTTTGCAATGCGGAGATCTTCAACCTGCTTATGACACTTCTTTCATGATAGAGGAGCGGATTGATGAGGTTTGACTGACAGTTTGAGGATCCAATGGAGTTACTAGGTTTTGTCACAAGCTCTTTCAAATCCTTTTCATTCGTTAAATATTTGTAAAATCCACACTGGTGTCACTTACAATGGTTATTGTTGTTAATTTAAATATTGTTCAATAAACATTATTTTATATAAATGTTATATTTGGTATTGAGAAAGGATCCATTAGGGCGTAGATGGCGGCAAAACTTCAGGAGTGAATGACTCCTTCAATGAGTCAGTCGCAAGAGACTTTTAAATTTAAAGGAACTTGTTTTAGAGCTGTATGTTATGGAAAATTCACTTAGCTGTAAAAAGGACAAATACAAAGATCGCTTTCCTCAGCGGATTCAAACGGATTTTTATAATGGATATAATATGAACATAGACCAGAAGAATGAGTGTTTATTCAGACACATGTACGGTAATGCTCGCTTGGGTGATCTCGATTTCTTACTAATTCTGATTTTCAATAGAGGGACTCAACATTCCTTCGTTACTACTTCTAAAGTGACATTTTAGAATTAGATACGGAAGCTTGGTCAAACAGTCAACTTGAGATTTGAATCTGTGGCGGAAGGAAGTAGTTCCTCACAAAAGAGGGTTTTAAAGATCACTGGTGCTGTTGAACTGTTATATAAACACAATATCACACTCGTAGCCGTGCGATATGGCTGTATATCAGCACGCTCTGATTACCTACGGATGAATCACTGCCATGCTGATATACAGCCATTTTGCACGGCTACTCGTCTGATATTGCTTATATATATGTATATGAATTTTGAACAAAATGTACAAAAACAGCATATTAGAATGATTTCTGAAGGATCGTGTGACACTGAAGTCTGGAGTAATGACTACTAAAAATTCAGCTTTGCCATAATACATCTTAAAATATGAAAACATTTTAAATTGTTCTAAAATACCACAATATTACTCCTAGAAAGTATTTTTGATACAGTATCCCCACCCCAATAACTGAAATTTGAACGGTTGTGTAGATCACGTGAATGAACTTTTGTATTTCATAATTCTGATTTCTAATTCCAGTTCAAGCTGCTGATTTAAATGTGCCTACAAATGGACGCCGTGGAAGTTTGACCCACCAGCAGCACAGTTCATGTGGACACCCACTCAATGTTTCTCTTACCGCTGCTCTTGCAGTACGATGCAATCCTACATCAGGTTATAGGAGAGCGTTTGCATGCTTTTGAAAATCTGTTACAGACACAATTGTTATATTTCAAAGTTTTGTAGGAGAAAGGGTATTTTAAAAGTTTGCAAAATAATTTGTGACATTACTCAATCAGTTGCCAAATTCTTAGCATAAAATATGTGTATTATTGCTATTGACAGTGCTGAAAAGACATGTAACCTGCGAGGAGCTGTTATCTCCAGGTGCTCCTTACGTAAAAAGAGTTCTTACGGTGAGTCTTGCATAGATCATGCTTAGCTAGCCATGAAAAGAACCTTGAACTACAGTTTGTTTATGTGAGTTTTATAATTAAAGATCCTCGGTGATGACCTGGGCTGGGGCTTTGTAGTACGGGGAAAATCACCTTGTTATGTTCAGGCAGTGGATCCTGGAAGCCCTGCTGCGGCAGCAGGAGTTAAGGTGATCATAACACGTAAACAAAAACACAATTGCTTACGCAATAAAAATTTAGAATCCATCATCAGCTGGTCTCCAATTTCTTTTTTATTTTTGCTTAGGTACGCCAGTTTGTGTGCCGAGTGAATGGACGCAGTGTGCTTCACCTGGACTATCGTACCCTCTCAAAGCTGGTGATGACGGGACCCCGTTTGGTTACTTTGGAAGTGATGCAACCACTGGATTAATTCAGCATAGGTGGAATTAAAAAAAAATGCATACATTTGAAATGAGTCACTATGCGTAGTGTGTGAAGGATGTGCAACATTTTCCCCTCCGCATATCATGTAAATCTTCCAAACTATTAATATGGTATAAAGATTTTTATTATTATTATTTTGAGGTTACAATAAAGTTATCATTACTAAAATCTTATGAATCTAGTTCCATGTCTGCTCGGAGTTTTGGTTTTACACAGTCTAGTGGGACATGTCCTCCCCAATATTAAGTGGTCATCCAATATGTATACTTCAATGGTTCATCCTTAAATTTGGAAGTAGTGGGAACCTGGTTTTTGGTTCAATCCATTGTTTGTTACTATTCATCTGAGTTTGCAGTCGATTAAGGGTCAAAATTATTATGAAATAATAGTTGTGGGGTAGTCGTGGCCTAGTGGTGAGGGAGTCGGCCTTGTAATCTGAAGGTTGCTGGTTCGATTCCCATGCCGGCAGGAATTGAAAGGGGGGATTGTGAATAAACAACACTCTCTCCACCTTCGATAACGTGACTAAAGTACCCTTGAGCAAGACACCTAACCCCTAATTGCTCCCCTTGTAAGTCGCTTTGGATAAAAGTGTCTGCTAAATGATGAAAAATGAAATGAAAATCTATAACATGAATTTAGAAAGTAGCAAATCACTTTGGTTCTGGTTTATGCCCAAAAATCTCTTGGGCTGGCAGATCTTGAGTTGGACCACTAGCAATGTTGATGACATCGAACCAGTCATATCACTGGCACCAGTGAAAAATGTACCATTCTAAACTTAGATGTAGTACTGTACAATAGTATTTCAGCAGAAACTATTTACCATGGTGTTGTAGTGCATCTTAATTTCATCATTTTAACTGATGTGTAAACCCAAGCAATTATAACTAATTCATGATACACTTTGAGCAATTCTTATGGGAATCAAAAACCTACTTGGTTAGTCTCGTGTGGTGGTGATGAATGGTCCCCAGACACCAGTGTGGCCCCTTTTGAACTTTACTCAAATATATGTCATTTCCGTTTGCAACTGTCCGCCATTTTGAACAGGCTGGGCTGGTATGTGGAACAGTCTCGAAGAGGAAAAAAGTACTTTTTCTGCCCAGTGTTCAGACTGAATTGACACAGCAGGCTATCCACATCGTGCATTAAAGAACAAGTTGATAGGGCTAATAGAATCTGTCCTGTAGTATGTGCGAATCCAGTTGAGGACACATGATGCGGATTCTCAGGATGAGTTGCCTAAATCCACCGGCGGCAGCAGCGGCGCGAAGGACTGCAGCATCTGCCCGGGCCGAATAAACCACACTCTGTCTCTCCTCTCACCCTGAGCATTCATTTGAAGCGAAAGTGAAACGCTTGAAAGGAATTCGATGCGAGACCGCGAAGAAAAGCAGGTAATGTGTCATTTTATACGTCTATTTCTCTTTCTCTGGCATCAGTGCTTTTGTGTGGAGTTCAGTGTGTACATCAAACATCCCGTTGCTAAGCTAACGTGCTAACTGGATAAATGTGCATGCAGTAACAATTGGCATGTTATCGCTAGACTAAGTTTTTGTTTTTAAATGAAATTATAATTTAAAACCGCTTTACTGTCGTTGCAAAGTTGGTACATGTGGGCCAGAGAAACGCAAATGTAACCTGTCACAATAAATGGGGTATTATTATTTTGCCTAGCCCATCAAAAAGGCCTGCTGTGGCCTGTATTGTCTAGTGGAGTTGCATTCAAAGGAGCAGCTGTGCCAGTTGCAGGGCTGCAGTTGCGGCATGCATTGGGTTTCTGAAGTTTGGTTTTTATTAGTGTGGTTTGTTTACATTCTGCAAAATTTATCACACCACTGAATGTATACAGTAGTACTGCATGTTTAGTGTGGTTCATTGCCCATAACTGATAGGCAATGAACTCCTACTGAAATCATAATTTGTTCCACTGTATATGTGTTTGGCTGGAACCATATAAGTATTTTGTTTTTATAATTTTATATTTATTCTATACATGCGCTTTTCACATTTCCAAATGCACAATGCTAAGTTTAAAGGGATGGTTCACCCTAAAATGAAATGGTCAACATTTACTTACCCTCCATTTGTTCCAAACCTGTATGAATTTCTTTCTTGTGCTGAACACAAAAGATTTTTTTTGAAGAATGTTGGTAAGCAAACAGTTGATGGGCCTCGTTGCCTTCCTTAGTAGTTTTTCCATACTATGGAATTTAGTGGGGCCCATCAACTGTTTGCTTACCCATATTCTTCAAAATATGTTCTCTTGTGTTCAGTGGAAGAGAAAGGATTGCGATAAATCGGAAAATATCAGAATCGCTCCAGATTCTTTGTATCACAAATCGAGAATCAATGTATTGTCCCAGCCCTAATTTCGTCACAGTCTGGAGCCCTGACAAGCCTAAATAAAATCTGTTCATCGTATGAAATGATCATATCTTTTCAGAAGACTTGGATTAATCTGCTTGAATCATGGATTACGTTCTTTTTATGAACTTTTTGCAGTTTTGCCATAATGGACTTTCAATGGAGGGACAAAAAACTCTCAGGTTCAATTAAAAATACCTTAATTTATGTTTCAAAGATGAGTGAAAGCCTTATAGGTTTGGAGTGACATGAGAGTAATAGTAAATTTTAATAAAATTTTTAGGTGGAGTATCTCTTTTAAAATTGTTTAGTGTCATATACACTAGGGTTGCCACAAATCTCATAATATTCAACCATTCGGTACGACATCCACGGTTCAATACGCGCTTGTGAATTGCGTTTTTTTTTCTGGTTTTACGTTTAAATAATTTAAGTGCGTTTTATTTCTCTCCGAATTGACTGTTTGTGTGTGCATGTAAGTCTACGAGCTGAGATGAGGAAACTCCTCCCCGTGAGTAAATATTCAATCACTATGCGCTAAAGTTAGGGGGCGCTGAAACATCATTCCACACTTTAACATGGCGAGCAGCGTTGAAGTGAGGCTACCGTTCGAGGAAGCGCCGGCGTCTTTCAAATCCGCGGTGTGGAGACATTTAGTTTTTTCCGTTGAGTATAATGCCGAGGAAGAAAAAAACGCATTGTTTTACACGTTTATTCTACTCAAACGGAAACAATTCCAACATGACTGTACATCTGTGGCCCTATCACTGACACTGTCTGAAGGCATGATAGCAGAGTAGGTAATAAAGTCCTCCAAAAAACAACAGTCCTTCACTGAATCCTTCCAGCATACATACCCAACTGGTTCCGAAAGACACATAAAAATAACAAAGGCAGTGGGGGCGTTCATTGCCAAAGATTTGCAGCCGGTGATTGGAGATGCGGGCTTTTGTCATCTTATAAAAACACTCGATCCGCATTACAGACTACTGTCTCGCACTTTTTTCAGCACCAGGATAATAGATAGCTGACCTAAGTGAAATTGCACTTTACATTCTGAATGAAGGGTACTGTACTGGAGTACTGTTAAGTTTAACTTAGATGGTGTATTTATGTTTACTGAAGTACATATGTTTATTTTCTAAATTTAGGGATTTGTGTTCCCCAGTTTGCATGGGCTACCAGCAGCTGTGAGATTTCAGTGTTAATTTTAAAATATTTTTTTTTATATATTATACAATACACAAGGAACTAGTGGACTTTTCTTTGCTTTAAGTAAAATAAAGGAGTATTGCAATAAATCGTTTTTATTTTTTCTTCTTAACCTCTTACTGTTCCTATTGCCTAAGCATAGAATAACAAAAAAACACTCCTGTCAAGCCATCAGAACCGAACCGAAAATCGTGGTAAAAAAAAAACGAGGTATGTATTGAACCGTGGGCTAACTGTATTGTTGCATCCCTAATATGCACTCTCATGTGGCTAACATGCTGAGATCATATTAACAGCAGAATACTGGGACTGTTTCTATAATGAAATTAGCAACCGAAAACCATTGCTTTTGCATGATGCTGCATCCTTAACGTTAAGTGCATAACAAGTATATATTGGTCTGCACAACATAAATAAAAATTGCTGAGTGCATCTTTAACTATTGAGAGCTTACCTAAACTACTTCTTTTCATACATAGAAGAGATGTTTCAGCTTCCAGTGAATAACCTCACTCGGTTGAGGAAGGCCAGGAAAAAAGTCAAGAGACTGCTCAGTGACATTGGCCTTGACTACTGCAAAGAGCATGTGGAGGTGATTATTCTTGAAATGTCATTGTGTTTCACAGTCATATTGAACATAAAATTAAATGCACACTTCTACTCTGTTAATGCAAACATTTAAAACTTTGCTTCACTGATGTTATTTCCTGTCCATTTTCCTGTAGGACTACAAAGATTTTAGCCCCAGTGATTCTCACATGAAACAACTTTACCTTGACGTTTGTATGTGGGATCCATCTTGGACAAAGTCACAGGTATGTCAACCATAGCCATTGCTACAGAAGTCTGAGGCGAAGTATGTATATGTATATATATATATTATATTATATTTTCACATTTCATAAACATTTTGTAATTGTGCTTTGTCTCAATGTTGCAGGATTATCGAACAAAGCAGTTTTGCTGCTCAGATTGCCCGTTTGCCTCCAAGTATTTCTCTGCCTACAAAAACCACTTCCGCAATGTTCACAGAGAAGATTTCGAGAGCAGAATCCTTCTTAACTGCTCCTATTGCACATACAGTGGGAACAAGAGGACTCTGGAAACCCATGTCAGGCTCTTCCATATGCCTCACAATATGGTGCGCCAGGGTGCCGCCGTCCCTCACAGAGCTCCAATAGGGGTTAGGGACGGTATGCGGGTAGACAAGCCCTTGCTGGGCGATCGAAAGGAGCTCCCGGTGTACTACTGCAAGAAGTGCACCTATAGAGATAGACTGTACAATGTGGTGCGCAGGCATATCTACAGGGAACACTTCCAGCATGTGACCACACCTTACTTGGGAAAAAACTCAGAGAAGCAAGAAAACAGCGTGGAACCCCCTGGCAACAGTCATGGAATTCACTGCAAGAGCTGCCACTTTACTCCTCGTTCTTATGAAGCACTGGTGCAGCATGTCATTGAGTTCCATGAGCGCATTGGCCATCAAGTTACCGCTATGATCGGGCACACCAATGTCATAGTGCCGAGGCCCCAGGCAAACCTTATCCAAAGGGGTGTTGCAATCACTCCTGGTGTGCGTCCTCAGACACCTCAAATAAATCGCTTCAGTATGCCTAAAATGGTGGGGTTACCTGTCGGCAACCATTTCAAGCAAAGCCTTGCAGGCAACTCCATGCCTGGTCAACCTGTGCGTGTTACACTACCTGATAAAGCTTTTGTGTCTGGTGCGGTCTCCCAGTCACACACGGGAAAACAACTTGGTAGCTTTGGAGTCCATGGTGCTGCACATTTTAATGCCCAGTCAGCTTCTTTCTCCCCCTCACTGAAGAGCCTACCTCTCTCTTCATCAGTGCATGCTGCTACTGCCACATTGACATCACTTCAGGCCAAGAAAGCTGCAGCCAATGCTCTAAACACCTCACAAACACAAAAGTGGAAGATTTGCACCATCTGCAATGAACTTTTCCCTGAAAGCGCATATAGTGCTCACTTTGAAAAGGAACATCAGGCTGAGAAGGTGAGGGCGATGGCTAAATACATCATGAAGATCCACAATTTTACTAGCAAGTGTCTGTACTGTAATCGTTACCTACCCAGCGACTCTTTGTTGAACCATATGCTAGTGCATGGGCTATCATGCCCGCAGTGTCATTCCACGTTTCACGAAGTTGAAAAAATTGTAGCACACAAGCGGCTGGCTCACCCTAATGAGCCAGGGGATCCGCCAACTGGTTCTCCTCTCACATTTGATCTCACGCTTCAACAAGGAAGTCCCAAAAATGTTCAGCTTATTGTAACCACCTACAACATGAAGGAGACCCCTGAAGCCGCTTCAGCTGCCAATCAACAGCCGCAAAACAGCGCCATGCCCAAGCCTGCAAAGATGGCTGCAAAGCAGCCAGATACCCAAAGTGATTCTGTGGTCCGAAACATGTCCCAATCTTCGGTGTCGCAAAAGAAAGAGGTTGGTAAAACACTCTGCCCACTATGCTTCACTATTCTCAAAGGTCCCATCTCAGACGCCCTAGCCCATCATTTACGGGATCGTCATCAGGTACTCCAGACGCTGCACCCTGTAGAGAAAAAGCTAACATACAAGTGCATCCACTGCCTGGGAGTGTACACTAGCAACATGACGGCTTCCACCATCACGCTCCATTTGGTGCACTGCCGAGGTGTTTGCCAGACCCCCAAAGGCACCAAGCCCATCACGAGCGGACTGCGTTCACCTGGAGCTGGGTCTCTGAAACGGGAGATAGTTACCCCAGATCCATCTGACCCCAAGAGAAGGAAGCTGGTAGACCAGTCTAGGTATTATCCTACAGTCTTTGTTGAGAAACCAGAAGAGCCTGTCGTGTTGGCCTTGGATCCGAAAGGTCATGGGGACGAGTCTTACGAAGCACGGAAAGCTTTCCTTACAGCGTATTTCAATCGGCATCCCTACCCTTCCCAACGAGAGATAGAGAAACTTGCTGCAAGCCTCTGGTTGTGGAAGTCTGATGTCTCGAGCCACTTTGCCAATCATCGGCGATCATGTGACCGAGACTTAGTCTCCCGCAAACCTGTTGTGTTACTAGGCTTTAACATGCGCGCCGTGAGCCAGCTCAAGCATGACATGAGCTTTGACACCAACTGGCTGTTTGAAGTCAACGATGATGAAAAAAGCGCATACTCAAGGACCTCAAAATTTAGGCTGAATTCTCCTGTTGGTTTCTCTGCTGACTTAAAGGGGGAAAAGCAGCCATTAAACACTGGACAAAGTAGTCAAAGCAACTGTGCCTTCAAGCCATGCCCTGGATCATCCTCAGAACCTATTGCCATTGACTCTGACAGTGATTCAGAACCAGAAGTCATACCTAATGAAAATCTTAATCAGCAAACTGCGGTGTTAAGGCCTTCGGTAGTTCAGTCCCACACAAAAGGGACATTACTGCGAGAGAGCTTCCGTTGCGAAAGAAATGTCAGGGGGAGCAGAAGTTCTCCCAGAGTGGGGCCAAAAAGTCTAGATGGCTCTGTTTCTGGTTCCAGTCCTGATGAAGCTACTTGGTCAGGCAGCATGTCTTCTGAAGAGAGCCACTACAGACCAGCGGGACGATTCGAAGTGAAAGGGAAGAAGGTGGGGTTGCTTGGTAGATGATTACTTGTAGTGATGGTCCCCTTTCTCTCTAACTCTTCTGGCCCAGATTTGTAGGTCAGTTTTTACCTCACATTTGGCTGACAATTGAACGTTATGATATTAACAGACATGTAAAGCCAGAGGAGTTACACTTTTACTGAAAGTACTGTTTACTCTCAAACAATTCTGCTGTCAAAGAGCAGAAAACTTATTATACTGTATCCTTTTTTTTCCCCAACCGACCCATAGTCTTTGGTGGTTTTTTTTCTCTTCTTTTTTTGTATACTGTTCTCTGTATTTAATCATACACTTGTTGGAATTGTAACAAAATTGATAGGTCTATTGTTTTTTTTCCTGATCAAATAAAATGACCGTGTAATTTACAATCAAGTGCTTGAATGTTGTTTTTTGTTGTTGTAAAGAAATGCAGAATTTAATTGTATTACTAACAAAAAAAATCCCATTTGAAACCAATATCTAATTTCTAATCCTTTCAGAAGAACCTGTTTTGTCATATACATTTTAGTTAGTTTACTTAGTTTTAATATTATTATAATAGGCACGCCACTATTTCAGTGCAATGTGTTGCTGGTGCTGGAATATTTATTTTGAGCTTTAGAGCATTTGGTTGTGCTAAATGTTTCTTACTGGAAACATTCAATAAAGGTAACTCAATTATTACAGGTGCATCTCATTACATTAGAATGTCGTGGAAAAGTTCATTTATTTCAGTAAATCAACTCATTGTGAAAGTTTTAATTGATTTTGACTCCCATTTCATTAAAAACCCACCAATTCACTATCTCAACAAATTATAATACTTCATTAGAGCAATAAAAAAAAAAACATTTTTAGTGAATTGTTGGCCTTCTGGAAAATGTTCTTTTACTGTATTTGTACTCTTCTTAGTAGGGGCTCCCTTTGCTTTAATTACTGCCTCAATTCGGCGTGGCAAGGAGGTGATCAGTTTGTGGCACTGCAGAAGTGGTATGGAAGCCCAGGTTTCTTTGACAGTGGCCTTCAGCTCATCTGCATTTTTTGGTTACTTGTTTATCATTTTCCTCTTGACAATACCCCATAGATTCTCTATGGGGTTCAGGTCTAGTAAGTTTGCTGACCGGTCAAGCACACCAGCACCATGGTCATTTAACCAACTTTTGGTGCTTTTGGCAGTGTAGGCTTGAAAATGAAATCATTATCTTCAAAAAGCTGGTCAGCAGAAGGAAGCATGAAGTGTTCCAAAATTTCTTAGTAAATGAGTGCAATAACTTTGGTTTTCAAAAAAACACAATGGACCAACACCAGCAGATGACATAGCACCCCAAAATCATCACAGACTGCGGAAACGTAACTCTGGACTTCAAGCAACTTGGTATAAAATATAAACAATATATATACAAATATATTACATCTATACAAATATAAAACTTGCTCTCATCTGAAAAGAGGACTTTGGACGACTGGGCAACAGTCCTGTTCTTCTATTTAGCCCAGGTAAGACACCTCTGACGTTGTCAGGAGTGGCTTAACAAGAGGAATACAACAACTGCAGCCATCCTTGACATGTCTGTGTGTGGTGGTTCTTGATGCCTTGACCCCAGCCTCAGTTCATTTCTTGTGAAGTTCACCCAAGTTCTTGAATCGATTTTGCGTGACAATCCTCATAAGGCTACTGTTTTCTCAGTTGCTTGTGCATCTTTTTCCTTCGACTCCACTTATTGTTAAAATGCTTGGATACAGCACTCTGTGAACAGCCAGCTTCTTTGGCAATGAATTAGGGTGTCAATGATTGTCTTCTGGACAACTGTCAGATCAGCAGTCCATTTTGAAGGCTCAGGAAACCTTTGCAGGTTTTTGAGTTGATTAGCTGATTGGCATGTGACCATATTCTAATTTATTGGATTTTTGTTAGATGCGGGCCAAAATCATCCCAATTAAAAGAACCAAAGACTTAAATTACTTCAGTCTGTGTGCATTGAATTTATTTAATACACAAGCTTCACAATTTGAGTTGAAATACTGAAATAAATGAACTTTTCCACGATATTATAATTTGAGATGCACCTGTACGTAAGTATTATTAAACAAATAAAAAAAAAAACATCTTTTCTTCATTGTCTTTTGTTTTTAATTCTCATCAAGTAGGACTTTACAGTTGACCTCTATCTTGACTATTGTATTGACATCCCACTGCCCTTAGAGGTCACTGTCTATAAGATCACTGTCATTCGTTAGTACAGATTATAATTTACATAACATGTTCATAGCAGCTGCATCTTGCCAAGTCATCAGTCCCAAAAGCTGTAGTTGGTCATGTTAGTTTGACAAACGTCAACAAAAAAAGTATAGTTTTGGACAGACTCTTGTTACATCATTAGTATGAATTAATTTTGAGAAATATGCCAAATTTGCATTGTGTGCCCTTTAATTCACAGAGGGAATGGTTTCTCAAGTATTGGGTGTCTTGCATATTGCAGTTTGTGCTCTGAAAATGCACTGATACAATAGACTTTTGATTAAGATATTTAGAAGTGGATATGTATCATGTGGTTCATATTACCAAGCATTTGTGAGGGAAGAGAGAGTGAGACAGAAGGACTGTAACGGATGTCGTTTTGAATTTGCTCTGCTGGTCCTGTGGTTGCTAATCTCTTGCAGTCATTTGTCACCATTTCCCCAATACATGGCTGGCCGTCCCAGCAGATAAACTCAGTGAGGACAAAACAGAAAAAATGGATACCCACCTGCCACTCAAAGTTTCCTGGTTCAACGTTTCAAACATGGACACCACATATCTGTTAAGGTTGTCTTTTATTTATCAAGCACTTAATATTCACACATAGATGTTTTCAGGATCTAAAACTGTAGTAACTCACCATAAAAGGCTGAGATAAGACAGATTTATTATTTTTAGAATATACAAATATGAGTAGTGTTCATTTTAAAGATTGAACTACTAGTTTATATAAGCCGTTGCAAATTATACATTTTCTGAAACCGTTTCTAAATTAGTCATCCAGGGTTCATTATTAGGTGACATCCACAGATGTTCATAGTTTCACGTGAGATGTGATCTCTTCTTCACTTTTGCACATGACTAATGATCAATCATGCAATGATTTGACCACGGTATACGCAAGTATGCAAATAATTATGTATTTATGGAATAGCTTCATTAAGTATGCTAGTTTATTTTAAGGCCTTGCTGAAGAACAAAAATTGCAGGTGCTCGAGTTATGTTTACATTTTTCTTATGAGCTGCAATGACACTGTAAAACACAGCTGCTATGTTAAAGTGTGTCTGTTAAATTAATGTTCATGAGATGCTTTAAACATTTGCAGTCTTGTGATTTAGAAACTGATACTGTTAAGGACAGTAAATGATCTCTGGTGATGCTGCAGAGGTGGGTCAGTGTTGAGAATGTTGTGAGCATGATAAGATATCATTTTAACCACAGTCTAAACTGAATTTTCCCACACCTTGCATAAATGAAAACGGCAATTTTCAAGTGTGTTGAAAGGTAACATCTAAGTGAATTACTTTTTGAGCTTTTGTATATGTGGCGAAAGGTCAATGGATGTAGTATGTCCGTGAATGTTTTCTTCATACTAAATACCTGCACATCTATAGAACATTTGAATTCAGTACATACTATGATACTGTGTGTATAGTGATACTCTGTGATTGTATGTGTATGTAGACACAGGCCAATTGTTTTTCATCATATCTTGGTTCTTATATTCTCTCTGAGAAAATTTCAGTGCAAGTGCATCTATTTTGCCAGCACCTGGCCACACAGCCAACAGTTGCTTTGTGTACACAGATATAACAGTTTTCCGTGAGCTAAATTTAGGACCAGGCACAAGTGGAACCTTGGTTAAATGTTTTGTCGCCCTCCGCCAGCTTTATGGAAAGTGTTTCATTTGCATGTTCATGCTCCAAAAGCAGATCAATTGTCAAAGCCTCAGCAGAGAGGATGAATGGACAATGACACTATTATCGCATAGCTGGAGTGACATGGCTTGCAAAATTTAAATACCATCACCACACTCAAAGTGCTCACCTTTGAAAGTTAAAGCCATATATTTCCACAAATGTATAAAATTGCACACATTATTTCATTTGCTTTCCTAAAAAGGAACCGAACAAACATATAAATCATACAGGTGTATATACAGTACTTTTTTAGGAAAGAAGACTAAAAATGTTTTCACCCACAGAACATATTTTTTGTTTAAAATGTACTTTAATACAAAAAACGTGATCTTGCTCAGTCATATTTAGTATAATATGAGGTAAGGGGATCACAAGGGTTACTTGAGCCTTACTGATGGTGACATCCACCTTTTTTGCATAGCAGAAGTAAGCTATTTTCCATGAATGTTCGAGACTTCGGATTCATTAAGCCATTATGATAAATAGCTAGAAGAATAAAGTACAGTAAAACTATTTGCTTTACAAACCAGTGTGTTTATGATGACAGTAATGAATGAAATATTTGATAAATACCAGTTTGCGATATCAGGGATCATAACACACTTTTTGTGCAGCTAAAATAACTGGAAGCCACGCCGTACATTCAAGATACAAATGGTCGTTTCCGCTCTTAAAAATAAGGTGGATACAAGACAAAACTCTTGTTATACCTAAAAACATTTAAAATACATTTATTGAACATATCAAAAGAAGTCATAATGGCATTATTATAGCACATACAATTAGGCCTAAAATCATAAATATTTACATTTGTCATTGTATGATATAGGTGACTGTTTCAGCTACCAAGTTTTACTCTTTCAATATTCAAACTACATAACGAGTTCAAAATCACTGGCAAGACTGCCACTGTTATGGAGTTGCTTTTACACATTTTCTCTTTATTTAAAAATGTGATGCATTTATGCAAATAGTATGTTTACTATATGTACAATGTAATGTACATGCCTCATGGTCCAGTAGACATTTCTTTCACACAAGTGTGGGCACCATGCCAGAGTTTGGGTGGTGACTGTAGGACAAAGTGGGAGAGGAGTGCAAAGTGGAAGGGGGCAATAGATGAGGGGTGTGGCCATAAGACAGGAGAGGTCCAGGATTCAGAGAGTAGGGTCCTACGTGCTCATCAGGAGGTACCATGTGAGACATGTCGGGGTAAACCTCTGACGCTGCGCTCTTTTTGCCCTTCTTGTTTCTGTTAGACACCTTGCGATTCCGTGTCTGTATGCCATCCTTCTTCATAGTTAAGGGCCTGTTGACCTGCAAAAAGGTGCAACAGAGTCTTTAAATTGGGCAGTTACTCATTTTTCCTTCTGATAAATGTAGTGAAAATGTGTACACTCACGTTGTGCAGTTTAAAATAGAGGCCGCAGGCGTTGCACACAGGCTCGCCGCTGGCATTGCGTCTCCATAGTGTCGTAGTGCTTGTGTGGCAGTTCGCACACTGCGTTCCAGCGCGTTTGCTGACAATCTGACACACAAGCAAAGTTTATTGTCAAAAGTTATCACAAATGAATTAATAATACTACTACTATAACTAGGCTATATACAACCTTACCTGGATACAGACAGTACACTCATGTTAAACAGAATTTGCAATATAAACAAATCTCAATTGCTTGATTGTTATATCACCAAACTATATTATTTCCCAGCGATATATTAGAAGTTGAATATATACAGTACATCCTAGTGTACTGTATATGCGCAGGTAGAGTCCACTCACGTTAAGAAATATACACTATATAGCAACTCTCGGCTGTGTGATTGTTTGTTTCGTCGCAAAAATGCAACAATATTAAAAGGAGTATTTCAGGCAAAAATTAAATTTATCCTATGATTTACTGCCCCTCAAGCCATCCAAGGTGTATATGACTATCTTCTTTCAGACGAACACAGTTGGAGTTGTGTAAACTTACTCTTTCAAGCTTCATAATGGTAGTGAATGGCGCTCCTGATTTTGAAGGCCAAAACCGTGCTCTCATCCAATATAAAAGTAATCCATACGACTCTAGGGGGTTAATAAAGGCCTTCTAAAGCGAAGCGATGGGTCTTTGTAAGTAAAATAACTAGCTTCCGGCAGACTGCCTACACAAGTTGGCTTGCTGCCAAAAGTAACTTCAGACGCAATGTAAGAGCCAGGATATTTTAATAATATAACTGCAATTGTGTCAGAAAGTCATATGGCTTGAGGATGAGTAAACCATGGGCTAATTTTCACTTTTGCGTGAACTATCCCTTTAACACCTAGCTCTTTACATAAAGTATGATATATAAATAAGTCCAACTTTATCTGCATACATATGTAGGGAGATATAGCAAATCTCAAATGCTTGATTGCTGGTATTATAGCAAAATGTACACTACCTCTATGCAAAATATGGCTAAAAGGCATGAAATTCTTAAGGTACTAAAGTATTTACTCCTTTGAAACATTGTGGTGAGACATCTATCACCTTTTTGTTTTAAATTATTTTACATACCAGCCTCTTTTTAGGTCTGATGAGGGGTCTGTTCTGGCCATTCATCTTATGGTACAGTCCACAAGCATTACAGAGGTAGTGGCCTGTCCCATCTCGACGCCACAGAGGGGTGGCAGTGGCACCACAATTTACACATTCACGAGCCTCTGTCAAATTCAAAAGTAGTTATTATGCAGAACCATGCAAGATTTTTTTTTACCTTCTCAACCACTTCTAGAGGAAATGTACTGACCTGGTGGTGAAAGTCTCATCTTGTTGCGAAGTTTGGGTGAGTATGACGAAGGGCTCATCCAGGGTCCAGCGCTAGAATAGAGTGCTGATGAACTATAGTCCTGTGATGTGCTCATGTACGATCCGTATGGACTCAGCATGTGTGGGGAAGGACCATACATGCCTCCAGAAGCCGAACTCAAATTGAGAAAGCTGCTTCCCCCTCCACCCATGGGACTCAGGCGCTCGGCTTTCAGGACTTCCTGGAGCCTGGGACTTTCCTTCCCATCACGACTCGGGGAAGGGAATCCCTCTTTGGGGGATGTGAAAGAGGGGGTTACACTGTTCGGGTAGATGGACGTGGAGGTGTGAGGGTGGAGAGGCGTCTTTGTGAATGGGCTGCTTGTCCAGACAGTGGATGTGGGGTTGTAGGAAGAGTTTAGAGAGTGACCTGCAGAGTTGTCCAGCCACTGGATGTTTCCCAGAATAGATGGAGTGGAGTAGACTTGACGAACTATTTCAAATGGAATAAAAAAAGTAACATTTTGACTATAATGTACCTCAAATTTGACTTTCAAGTCATCGTTTTGAAGGATTGAAACCTTTTTAGTCAATGCAGTGACAGTCAATGGGTTAAAAACAACATTGGACACCTCTTACTTTCATTACATGGACAAACAACCATTGAGATAGTGTTCTGGAGAAGGTCATACGTATGATAAATAATAAAAGACTTTTCAATTTTGTGAGGAAACCAATGAAACAATGGTTGCATGTCTTCAAACAACTCCTACCGATCTCTTATTATAATTGAAATACATTCGAAATGGCACATTTAACTTTTACAGTCCTTTAACTATAGCAATGAGACTCTCACCTGGACTGTGTCTGTAAGATGACGAGGCTCGGCTCTGGACACTACTGGAATAATAAGACGGGAGTAAGTCAGCCTCAGAGCTGGAGTAGAAGGGCTCATCATCTTCACCAGGTGGCAGTAAACCAGGCTCTGTGTTGTAGTTTGCTAATGGGTCGGGACTGATCAGGCTGGGGGACACCCAACGAGACTGCTCAGATGAGTTCTCCATCTTTCAAGTGGGAGAAAAAAAAAAGTTCAGTTTTGGAAGAATTATGAATTTATTTGAACTGTGGTGATTTTTTTATATATATAAAAAATGATTATTGCATCATTGCGTCAATTTTAAAATCAAATCTAAAGATAAAATGTCCTATAAAATATTTTCACAATCCTTATAGCTGAGCGACTACCATCATGATGAATGCTAAGTCATAACCTGACAGGTATTACAGACTTTGGTGTGTGCAATACTTTAAGGTATCTAGACAGTACGGCCTGTCACACTTCCCTTTAAAAGGTCCTCATTTGACTGTGACAAAAAGTCAGCACTAAAAATACATCAGTATGTATGAATTTCTCACAGGCATTCATAACAGTTAGCATTAGCTCACAACAACGTTCACTCCCTTGGGGAATTGACTATTAAAAGATTAACAGAAAGACCATAGACTAAAAAAAGACCAAAAAAAAAAAGAATAACGGTCGAGCAAGATACAAAAAATAATTGTATTTTTTAAATCTATCAGTTTTTTCAGCTATGATTATTTGCGCGTACACATCTTGCCGTGTAAGAGCTTAGACATGCCGTTAAAAAAAAATTGATTACTAGATAATTAGATCATTATCAGAGCCACAAATAAAAGTTCACATCGGAGCTTAAGTCGTTGTTGCACTGATAATGCATGATGTTTGTTTGTTTTATTTTTTGTTAGTTTCAGCTTTTGCTATAAAGCAAGGCGCCTAACTTGAGGTCTAGATTTAAGTTAAATTGAACAACTACAAACATCAGATATTATATATATATATATATATATATATATATATATATACATTTTGTTTGTTAAATTAATAAAAATTCCATTGGATATATGGACATAATAAACAAAAATAATGTTGGAACATAGGCCTATTTTCTTGTAATTTCCCTCAGTCAATCATGTTATCACGTTAAACAGAAAAACCGTCAATCCAGTTGAGTGATTATGAATAGAATCGCATATTCTCCTGATAACTTATCATTATCAGTCTACTTCATGATTGCAGACACTGAACGTGTGTGACAAAATTTAGTCCATTTGATGTGCATATTAGCATAATTCTGTGCAATTAAAACAAAATTGAACAAATTTTGAATCAAATCATGAACGATCAATTTTATCCATGAAGGCACTGACCGTTACAAGTCTGAGAAATATGCTTTTGCTTTACAAACAGATGAATCTAGAAATATATTAAAACTGTATATATATATATATAGAGAGAGAGAGAGAGAGAGAGAGAGAGGGAGAAAGAGAGTAAATGTAGTATTATGTTAATGTATTTACTACATCTCTAAAAATGAATCCGTTACAAACACAGGCAGTAACACATTCAGAATTATAGTTTTGTGAATTGAAATTTGGAATGATAATTATAACACAATTTGAATAAAATAAAGGAAAGCACTGGAATATTTTCACATGACATTTGACAAATAATTAACATCTGATGTTGGCTCACTCTCTTTTAAATTGTTGTTGCAAGCGCCGAAGCAAAAAATTTGCCAATTAAATGCTCATCTAACATTATTTTAAAGCGTGCTGGTTTTAATAGCAAATAACAATTGTACATTTTAAAGAAATATTTTACAAGTTTAAGTTTATAAAATATATTGCAAACATTTATTTATTGGTTTATATGTTGACTGGTTGATTAAAAGCTTAATCATGTCAGAACCAAGAATATAAAATATTTGCCAAATATCACAGATGTATTAAATTAGTCATAAAATACTCTTCCATATCTAAAAACAAAATAATTTTGAGTATAAAGCCAGGTAATGTGTTGTGAGACACCTTTGCTGGCACTGCACAGAAGAACATACCTGCAAGTGATGTATTGAGTATCTTGTTTTATCAGGTGAGTAGATTCACACAACTGCACAGATCATGGGGGACGGCTTGAGAATGACAGTGTACTGGCTCTCTGCTCGCTTGCTTATCTCCTTCAGGCTTTGGGAACTAGCGACTTCATTTAAAATTGTAGGGCACCAATGGGTGGGGTTGGGGTACTTTTTTGGACACTCCTACCATTCGGCCATGCTTGGAGTTTTGAATATTATATGCAGATCTCTGGCTGACACAGCAACTAAGTATAGATCAATTTAACAATGGTGGTTTGTATGAATATTCTTGACCAATATGATTGTGATCGGCTGACACATGATTTTAAACAAAAAATTGTTTATAGTTCAGATATCACAATCAAACATCAGCTATTGCGCTTTTTGATTCACCAGCACAGAATTAATGGTAAATCATACAAGTTATTTTATATACGTTCTCACAGAACAAACCAGAGCTTACAAAAGGTTTGGTGTATAAATAAAGATAAAGAGGGAAATCTAACGACTCGTTGTCAGAGAAAATCCCAGAGAATATGAGAAACGCTAGTTTACAACAACCATAAACCTATCGTACACATGATTCTGGCACAACAATGATAAAGGTACACTGATGCAAAAAAAATTTTTTTTTTTTTTTAAATATTAAATTATAGAGCATGCATATGGCATGGCACATACACAATGAATTCAGGAATTAAAACGGCACAAAGAAGTAACAAAGACCAGTCCGAATGGAAATGGTGACTGAACAAAAGCAAATGAAAATGCAAAAGCACTTTTCCCTGGTGCAGCTCAGCAAAGAACAGTAATGCAAATAAACTCAAATGCTGCAATCATGGTCAGAGATATGGATGCAGCACGGCCTGCCTGAGCACAGGACTTAGACTGTCACTGTCATTTGACAGTCAAAACACTTTCAACTTCCCTCCACCATTGTGCATTTATAATTTTCAGGGAAACTGGGATGAGATCCAGAGAAGCAGATCCTTAAACAAGGGCCATGTTATTGATTTACATAAGGCCCATATATTGCTACATTAGGATAGTTACACCAACATTTCATTTACTCACCCTCATCATTCCAAATTGGAAAAACTTTCTTCTGTGGAACGCAAAAGGAGATGTTTTCTATTTAATGAAAGTGGATGGTGACTAGGGAACTACAAAACACACATAAGAACCAGACAAATCATCATAGAAGTAGACCATCTGACATATTCCAAGCTTCCTGAAGCCATGGTTTTTTGTGAGCAACAAGCCCATAATTTTTCATCAAATTTAGCTTATTTTGCTTTCTTGACAATGACTTCCATGGTCCCCTTTCACTTTCATTCAATGGAAAAGAGGCGCTGAGGATTCTATAAAAAGATATGATGAATTATATGTGAACCATTTTAAAAACAAAACCAATAAACACAAAACAAGAACATTTTAAAGTCACAATCTATTGTTCTGTAAAAAAAAAACACACAAAAAAATAATTTTAGTGAAGATGTTTTTTTCATTTGTAGAGTTTAAAATACTTGTATATTACGCTGAAATCCTCTCAAAAGACTACCAAAGAGAAACAACTCTTTGAGGACCAGAGAGAGAGAGAGAGAGAGAGAGGGGCAGTGTTGAGGGATGTGGCTGGTGGCTGTGTGTGTGTGCTGGCTGCTGAACTGTGATAAGAGGTTATCAAGATTGGAGTGGGAGGCTGGGGAATCGTAAGACTAGCCACGACACTACATGAACAAACTCACAGGAACAGTGACACTCTACAGTGGTAGTCAGACAACCTCTCTTTCTCTCTTTCTCATACACACACACACAGCAGGAGAGAGAGAGAGAACACATTTAACTGTCTAAGCAAGGACTTACTTTAGATGTGTAGTATTTTCATATGAATTTTATGACATACCGAGACCAAATCAATTAATAGGTTGTTGACGTGACATGCAGCACTTTCACTTTCACACATGACAAAAATAAATATAATTACCATTTTGTCATCATTTAAAATGCAGTAAACGGTTAAACATTTATTTGTTTTGTTTTTTTAATTTTGAGCCAAATCTCAAAATTGTCCTGTGGTGTGACTATTTCTAGCATGGTTCAATAAATTACAACTTTTATAAATTAAAAAGAAAAGCATAGAAATGTTAATAAATACCTCAGGCATAATTTTACAAGTGTCTATTTTAGTAAATGGCAATCCTTTTTTTCAACCATATATTTCTAAAAGCATACGATCTTTTGTCACTGAAAACCATGTCCTACCATATTCTGATGTTAATTCGGGCAATTCCACGTACATCTTTAATTATTTGAAGGACCCCATTCAAGGTCATGTGACTGAATCCCCCTTGTGAAGCCCATGACATGTGCACATGGTTAGTTTTTGTCTCAGAACTGTTCAAATATTTAACTTTTTTGGAAGCACTATATGTTTTGTTGTCATTTGGTGTGTAACGCCCCTAAATTATATATATTTTTTTAATAAATAATGTATGTTAAACTACAAAATCATGGAAAATTATGCAGATGTGTTTTGATAACTGCTAATGACAGGTTAGCTATGAATAGCAAGGTCATTAACTGACTCAAAAGGCTGAAACATCCTCTGGTGTGACAGATAATGTCCACCGGTGTGACACCTGTACTGTCACACCAGAGGACAAGGTCTCTTTAAGAAGCATTTTAAATCATTAAATAAGATTTTAACTCCTTTTTATTCTTTTTTTGATCATTTCCAATAATTACATTGAATAATTTTTTTTGATGTTTTGCAGAAAATTTGTACTGTTATAAAGTGTCAAAAATAAGCATAAAATATGATACTATGATTTTGAGAGAAAGAACTGAGGGAGAGAAATGAGTGGGAGAGAGAGGACATGGAATTATAGACAGAAAATTAACAGGGATCCACGTAGAAGGGAAAAAAATCGTAGAGAACGACGTAAACTAAATAAAATCAAAATTATGCCTTAAAAAGGCCATATCCCTTAAAAAATTTGATTTTTAAAAACATGTTTGATGATGAATGAACAAACGAATTACATTAAAAAAAAGTTTCAAAGAGATTTGCTCTGTCAAGGAGTCACATTTCATTTTGTGAAAAAAAACCAGGTTGATTTTGTTTGTATCAAAATTAAATTCTTTATTCTTTGACACATTCAAGGTTAAATAAAAATACTTTAATGTAATATATTTGTCCTTTAGTGTGACAATGTCCTATGGTGTGACGAACATAAAAGAACCGCAGACACTTGAGGATTGCAGTAGGGGAGATAAAATCATTACCCATCTTAAAATGATATAATTTCAGTTTTGAAAGGATGACAAGAAAGTTTGTCTCGTATTTATTGAAAATGTCCAACAAGTTGTGGGGAAAAAAATAATGTTTTTCATATTTTTATATTAAATTATTAGCACTATATGACAATAAGTGTCTATCAATGAAGATAAATCTCTCTCATGCAGTTATTAAGAGGCTTGTTTTCTTAATTTTTGCTATATCACACCATAGGACACATTTACGGTACAGTATTTTTACATTTTTACACACACACACACGCGCACACACACACACGTGTTTCATGTTTAATGCAGAAATCCCATAGACATAATTATTTTTATACTGTACAAACTCTATCCCCTAACCCTACCATCACCGAAAACCTTCTACATTTTTATATTTTCAAAAAAAACAAAAAAAAAAAAACATCAATTAGTATGATTTATAATCTGTTTTTCTCATAAAGACTAAACAAGCACATGGATTTCAGGTATTTAAACAGTCAATATATGTTTGAATGTATAAATAAAAAAATGATTCAACATGCACATTATTGCGGTTGAAAACGGTTGTGCTGATTAATATTTTTGTGCAACCTGTGATATTTTTTTTTTCAGGATTCTTTGCTGAATAGAAAGTTGAAAATAGAAATCTTTTAAAACATTATAAATGTCTTCACTCTCAGTTTTGATCAATTTAGATCAGTTTTAGATCAGTTTTATCAATTTGGTGCCCATCCTGAATTACACTTCTTTTAGTATAATGATATCCATTCCTGAAACCAGGAAGTCCTCAGATCCAGGTGCCAAATACACAATGCCCATGTGGATCCAAATAGAAGTTTCAGTTGGTGAGTGACACAAGACCTCTGCGGGAACTGTTACTGGTCAGGATAGTGCGGGGACCAGGGCAGAAAGGCCAAAAGGGTTGGGGGCAGTTGTGGGTTCTCGGGGCCAGCGCTCCAGTTCCAAGGAAAGAAACTTCCATGAACGCAGGCCCTTATCTCTGCCTCACACAGCCAGCTGAGCGGCTCGGTGTCATGAGGGTTCAACTCAAAAAGGACCGCCTCTCTCTCTGCCCCGATGGCTTATTTCTATTTATTTCCAAAGTTAGAGTGAATTTCTTTCAGATCATCCACAAAAGGTATGCAAGTGTTATTGCCAACAATGATCTTCATTCCGAATTAATTACATATCTCATCCTCAAGACTAAAAATCATTTCTAGTCAAAAGTCTTATCCCAAAGATAAGTCTGAGTGAGAGAACACAGAATGTTCTTGTCTATGGGTTGCAGACTGTAAGAGGATATATCGCGCTTAAATAATTTCCAGTCTGTCCCTCCTCCCCACCACTACATCCACAACATATAAATCAATAAAGCTCATGTCGTCAATTTGGCTTTTAACAAGTAACAACAAACTACAATGGTTGTCAGATGCTGCATATAAACATATAAACTCACATCTAGGTGGCAGATGCAGCTCTTATGCAAGTTGTAGGTTGTAAACATAAGTTGTAAGAAAAACTGAAATATTGTAATTTTTTTTTTAAATATTAGAAAAGGTTAGTATAGACGTTTTCTGTTTAAATATATTTTAAGATGTAATTCATTCCTGTGTTATCAAGACAGCATTTTCCGCATCCACTCCAGTCTTCGGTGTCACATGATCCGTCAGAAATCATACTAATATGCTGATTTGCTGATCAATTGACATTTTGTTTAGAATTCTTTGATGAACAATAGAAATCTTTTGAAACTTTGTACTAAATGTCTTTCCATTCACTTTTGATCATATTAATGAATAAATGAATGAATTTTTTTAATGAATAAAAAAAATCACATTTGAGTGTGTAATTTATGTTATAGAACAAAATGTAAAGTAATGTTACGACAGACCTTATACATATATATAATTCATAGAGAGAATAATGCATGACACGTTAGAGGTGAAATTCTAAACTTTTAAAGAAGAGGATGTGTACCTGACCTCAAAGCCACAGCTCCCATAAGTAATAGTGTGACTCAAAGGTACCAGTACTAAGTTTGTCTGTTTTGTGAGGTAAGTTAGTCGAAACCACGTTTCAGTTGAGGAGAACTGCTCTCAATATTCACTGTTACAACTTACAGTTTTGGCCTCCACACCCTTAACTGACACAGTAAGACACCTCCCATGTGAGGATCTCCAACATGTCGGCTTCTGCCAAGTGTTTGCCTTTAAAAAGCAAAATTAATGATACAAAGCAGCACTGTGGCAGTATCATGGTACATCACATGGTTACACCATGGTACTTTTATATATAGCCATACTATACTGAATTATTTTTAAATGTATGGTATTTTGTGTGTTTATTTAGACGTTATTTCAAAGATTATCAGCAATCTGTTAAAGATGACCAGACCATGACAGTTTTTTTCTTAAAAGTCACAGTTTCAAAATAAAACAGGTGTACAATGCGTGAAAGGGGTTTTGTTTGCTTGTTTTGACCTGTTTCTGAGTTCGGCCAAGCAACAAGACGAACACCACAAAACTTTACAGTACGCCTAATAATGAGGTCATTTTCACTACAATCAATGACATTCAAGATGGCGCCGTTTGCATTTGTAAAGGTTCAAGACACCGGTGAGATCCGCGAGGAACTTAGCACCGGTTGACCAATCAAAATCAAGCATTGAAGCGCGCGGCTAGTATATATCTTGGTTAGTGTGTCTACATTTACGTTTTTAGTGCATTTTTATTTCAAGTCATGGCTATATAAGCAAAGGAAAATAGGGTAAGAAGTGACAATGTGCATTTAAATTGTTATAGGTTGTTTAGATAGGCCTATAAGTTTAGCAGGATGATGATGATGATGATTATGATGATGATGATACGTTGCGATATTTAGTAAAATAAATAAAAACATTTTCTAAATTACTTGTCATATCACAAAATGTAAAATTATTCAAAGAGGCCATCTTAAGCTATTAAAAACGGTATAATTTACTTTTGATATCACTATTATTAATAGCTATTTATATACATATTTTAAAATGTCATTAATGTAAAAAAATTAATACAATGAGCACAAAATAAAATAAAAAAAATATAACACTAACAACATGCCACTTGGGGTCAGTTCTGTGGGGCCACAAAAGTCTCGTTTTCTTTATATATATATATATATAAAGAATATATATATATATATATTTATATATATATATATATAAATACCATATCCATTCATCAAAAGAGCTGACATGAGATTTTGTGCTGTCTATTGCCAAGAGAAAATATTAAGGGTCCATTGTACCCCATCCTCTCTCCATTATCTTAGATTAATAAATGCTGTTTAATAAATGCTGTAAAGTGTTGTTCGTTTTTGTTTCTAATGGATTCAATGCATTATTCTATACCTTTGGCCTACTGAAAAATGAAGATCAATGCTATTATGTTGTTTTAATAGGCCTATTTTAAAATATGAGCTCATGGAATTTAAAACTGCCCAAGAAGTGCAAAACATCACACATTTTTGTTAGCCTACTACACCACCTGATTAGTTTAGAAAGGCGTTTGTTTACCTTACACTGCCAAGTTGGTTAACCATTACCTCTTTTGCCATGTTTTCTTATGGATCAGTGATATGAACAGGACATATGCTACAGTCTGAGATGCAACAAGGAGAAGTGTTGACTGAGATGAGTTCCTTCATGACCTCCTTTCATTGAAGACAGCTTTGGTTATTTTTATCATGACTGAGTGGAGCACACCACACTTGAAAGTGATTCTTATTGGAAACTCTGGGTGAGTGTCTGTCTTAGAATGTACAGTAAATCTAGCAGTAAAGCACATAAAGCGTTTATGAACAACAGCCTTTTCAACATCCTATTATAGTCCTGAATATTTTGCAAGAACAAAAAAGACATTAATTGTACCCTTCAAGGGTTTGGTATATGTCGTTTTAATGTTTCTGAAAGAATGTGATACTTTTATTCACCAAGGCTGCATTGTATTGATAAAAACAATACTGTAAATACATTTGAATATTTTTTAAGGATTACATGGCAAAGTGTTTTAAGCAGATTTGAGTAATAGCTGCTGAAATAAATTTTTTAAAATAAAAAATATATATAGAAAAAATTCAAAAACAGTTAATTTACAATAATAATGTTTTAGTTGTATTTCTTATCAATTAGATGCTACATTTTGGTGTACAAAAGAATTTTGTTTTAAAAAATAAGATGTTTCAAGATGTCTTAGTGATTTCAAACTTTTCAATACCAGGGTATGTGCGACCCAAAAACCCAATGGCCCGGTTTCACAGACAGGGCTTAGATTAAGCCAGGATTAGGCCTTAGTTCAATTAGGACATTTAAGTAGCGTTTATAAATCTTCACTAGAAAAAAAAAAACATTACTGGTGCACATCTTGAGACAAATGACACTGACCTATTTAAAGCTTGCTTCCTTTCAGTTTAAACAGCTCAAACTTGCATTTTAGTCTGGGACTATCTTAAGTTTTTTCTGTGAAACCATATAATATTAAACAAAAACACGGAAGTATAGAAAGAAACTAAAAGTAGTGACTCTCTAAACACGAAAAACCTCAACAGCTGCTTCTGTTTCTCAAAAGTTTGGCATTTTTACAGAGATAGTTGATTCTGTAACTCAAGGTTAATGTTGTGCTATATATGAATTGTAGTTAATAGTATAATTTACCATTTAATTCTCCGGTCAGTTAGTTGTCCCTATTTCTTTTTGTCTGAACAGAGTGGGAAAATCTTCATTTATGACTCGGTTTGTTGACCATCGCTTTACTAATTTGTATCGTGCCACAATTGGAGTAGATTTCCTTGCTAAAGAAATCACTATTGATAAAAGATCAGTGATTCTTCAGGTGAGATACATTTACATTCATTTATGTGAAACCCACAAGATTTCCTTCACTTGGTGTCATACACAGGATCCACAGAAAGTTTTTTCATTACAATAACACAGGTTACATCTCAAATAACCGAACAGGGCTCATGCAATACTCAGTTGTTTTTGCACCAGATCTGGGACACTGCAGGTACAGAGAGGTTTCATTCCCTGGGTACTGCACTGTATCGTGGAGCTCACTGCTGCCTCCTAGTGTTTGATGTTACCTCATCCATCTCCTTCGATGCACTTGACGTCTGGAAGAACGAGTTCCTGGTGCAGGCATGTCCTTCTGACCCCACTGCCTTCCCTTTCATAGTGATCGGCAATAAAATTGACTTGGATCATCGTGAGGTTAGCCAGCTCTGTTGCATTATGAGCTATAGATCTTGGCCTGGTTTCTCAAACAAGGCTTAGATTAAAGGGACAGTTCACCCAAAAATAAAAATTCTGCCACCCTTATGTTTTTCCAAACCCCGATGAGTTTCATTCATCTTCGGAACACAAATGAAGATCATTTTGATGAAATCTGAGAGATGTCTGTCCCTCCTTAGACTGTTACGCAGCTCACAAAGAGATCGTAAAATTAATCCATTTGATTTCTGAAGACTTGATTGCTTTATATGATGAACGAATTAAATGCACACATCAGTTGTGGTAAACAGAAGCTCAAACGTGTTCGCTTGACGTCTGAGAACCAATGAGGTTCATTCAGCACGTTTGAGCTTCTGCAAGAGGTTTGTTCTCGCACGTCAAGCAGTGTCGATTGAGCTTCTGTTTATATGCGCTGATCAATGTTTATATGTGAATAAAGGCCTAAATTAAATCTGTTCATCATATAAAACAATTGTGTCTCTTCACAAAATTTGGACTAAACCACTCAATTCATGTGGATTAGTTTTAAAATCTCTTTTCTGAAGCATCAAAGTGGTAGTTGGGTAGCTGTCGGTGGAGGGAAAGAAAGCTCTCAGATTTCATCAAAAATATCTTCATTTGTGTTCTGAAGATAAACGAAAGTCTTACGGGTTTGGAACGACATGACGGTGAGTAATTAATGACAGAATTTTCATTTTTTGGGTGAACTAACCCTTTAAGCCAGGATTAGGCCTTAAAATAATACATTTAAGTAACTTTTTAAAAATGTGCCTAGAAAAAACATTACTGGTTTGCATCTTGAGACAAAACAATGGCTCTGACGTAAGATATTGGTCTGGGACTACGTTTAAGCTTTGTCTGTAAAACCCGGGCAATAATATATTACTTTGCTTATAACTGATAGCAGGATTTGATTGACAGGTGTCCCCAAACAAAGCCCAGCAGTGGTGCAGTGAAATCGGAGCTGAATATTTTGAATGCAGTGCCAAAGAAGACATTGGAGTGGTCACGACCTTTCGCAGTGTAGCACGAGCGGCCCTGGAGTATGTGAGTTCAAGCATTTCCTATAACCAAGATTATTTTAACAAATAATGAATTTAGTTTTCGATCAGAGACACTAGCCAGTCCTATTATTATTGTTTAATAATTGTGCTACTCTTTACAGCTCAAAAGTCACCATGTGGAGAACGGAGAAGACATCCAGATTGTACAGAAACAGGATAAGAAGCCAAATAAAAAATGCTACTGTTGAAGCAAGGACAAGCTCTAGCGCTACTGTTCTTTTAAAGCCATCATGGAATTAAACTATTGTATTTTTTATGGAATATTGCAGTATTAATTATAAATGATTCATCCATGCATATCATTTCCTTTTAATAATCATTCTCTAATACTATGAGAACAGTGAAGTCCATACCACAGCTATAACCATAACAAAGAACGATTTTATTGAAATCGCTTTTTCCAGCTGATAAACAATAATTACGTTCTAGCAGAATTTGTCATGTTGTCAATGCGCTCTTTTCCGAACACGTTAAAACATGAATAATGAACAAAAGGATTTTTTTTCTTCTACAATAAAATGTAATACAAGCAAGTTCACATTTTTAATGTTCAAATTTTTTAAAATGATTCTTATACATTGTAAACTAAAATGCTTTTTAAATGTACTAAGAAGACCATTTTAGTCAGTGTAAAATTTACTAAAATTAAAAACAATTAAAGATTTAAAAGATTTTCATCAAAAACTGACAAAAAAAAGTTCTTGATGCATGTGTGAAAGACTTGTACATGAAAATAAAATCTCTTGAACTGTCGTATGTACACTATGCTGGGATAGGATTCCTTTATTTCAGAAGAAATATCTCCATGTTAAATGCAAACGATTTATCTATTCAGCTTTCTGAAGGGTGTTTCAAATATAGCTCCTCAAATTCACAATTCTGGAGGACACTTCTGGGGGTAGAATGAACACCCATGATGTGCTGCATGAAAGTAAAAGAAATTGGTCATAATTAAGCAGGGAGACAGTTTTTATATTTCGGTTTCTTTTATA
The DNA here is from genome assembly GCA_037194245.1 of Opsariichthys bidens. NCBI lineage: Eukaryota > Metazoa > Chordata > Actinopteri > Cypriniformes > Xenocyprididae > Opsariichthys > Opsariichthys bidens. The sequence goes on from CM074299.1 coordinate 7,845,083, forward strand.
AGTCAAGACAAAAAAGGCAATCAGGAGATGACCAACATGTAAAAACGTTGTACAGGTAAATATATAAAAGGCCAGAATATCATCTTCACTTCTTGCGGTATGAATGAACTATATTACAGTCAAATCCGAACTTGGCTTTTACCAAGAATGAGAACAGCCATTCTCATCCACATGGAGACACACAGGTATACATTGAACATTTAGTTTGCATACCTCTCAATCAAAGAAGAAAAGAAAGAAAAAAGAAAAAAAAAAAAAAAAGTAGTAGAAATTTATCTTCACATGGACAATTTCCTTCACAATCTAGGGCAGAGAAAATTTTACAAAGTTACAATGTGAAAAAGTTAAGAGGACAAGCCAGAGGAAGGGAAAAAGCTGAGTGTTTACTAATAATGGCGGTTCGGTAAGAAAAAAAAATTATGATTTTTACATCTCAAGGTTTGGCATACACAAACACAGAGTGGAAACAAGCGTAGAAATACGCAGTAAACAAAGTAAAAGCCCTTCAGATGTTTACATTTGTTTACAACCTTTTCAGTTGTAGCACATGACCACTCGGCTAGAGCACAAATACAATGTCTCAAAGTACTTGACAACAGCACAGCCCTCCGAAAGCCCTTCATCCCACAAATCCTTAAACTAAAAAGGTAGATGGCCAACAATTTTTAAAACAAAAACAAAAAAATAAAAGTTGTGAGTTAAAAAAAAAAAAAAAAAAAAAAAAAAGCACACAGACATACACATACACACAGGAGAAAAGCTTTAAAAATACAAAAATAAACTACACAAAAGATATTCTCCATCGTCGCTCACTAATTTTTTGGGAAGTTTTACTTTTTTTTTTTTTTTGCTTTTTTTTTGTTTGTTTACTTTTTTTGTATGGCAAATCTCAGTTTTACCAAAGTCTCTGTCCTGCCAGCAATGTACTTCCATGGCCATTTCTTATCTGCAGTTCTGCCTCTTATTTCTGTTCCATGCAAAAGTGCACAGACTTCACCAGAAGGCTTGAGTCCAGAACGAATCCATATGCAGATCTTATTTCACTTAGCCATTCGAGTGAAAAATATCCCCTCTTGTCTGAGGACAAGTGCTTGGTTTGTTTTCCCCATTTCTGCTCCCCTCGCATCACTCATCTCCATTCAGAAATCCTCCTGCCGTGTCCACATATTAAACGTCAACTAAAACTTCACCCTGAAGTCCATCACAGAAAAGAGTAAATTCATTTCAACCCAATGTTACAAATATCTTAAATTTGGTGTTTGAATTTACTGAAGCAAGATACATGTATTGAAAGAAATGAGGGAGAAAGGAAGACTCTACAATGGAAAATGCAAATTGTTTTTTTCCCCCTTCCACTCCAACTATGTTGAGAAATACTCAAAAATATGTAATGTGCTTTTCTCCATTCATACTATTAATAAGAAAAAAGAGCTTTCCCTAGAAATGACTTCCTTGTTGTTGTTTTTTTGCAGTTTTAATGGATTGTTACAGTTGAAGATGTGTTGAATCCAGATGGAGCGCTATGAGTAGTGGAAATATTAGAGGATGAATGGAGAGAGGGGCTTACTGGTCCATTCTTGCTTTTTTCTGACCAATCCCTTTCCTGCAATAAAACATACATATATTTTAAATATAATCAGCCAAATCAGCACATTAGAATGATTTCTGAAGAATCATGTGACGCTAAAGACTGGAGTAATGGCTGCGTGCAATTCAGTTTTACCATCAATAAATATTAAAGAGCTTCTCTTTTATTATTATAATAATATTTCGCAATATTACAGTCGTTTTACTGCCTTTTTGATCAAATGCACTTTTATGGTACTGGAGACATGAACACTCACGTATCTGGTGAAGAAACTGCTCTTTTTGGGGCAGGCTTTGCAGAAAGGCCATCTTTGTTAGACTCTACAAAGCGAAGGGTAAAACAAAGCAATCGTAAAATCCACCTCGTCACTGCCTTGAACAAAAAACTTTCTCTTTACCAAAGAAAACCTTTACCTTGAAGCCATCGCACTTGTGTGGCCGGGCCGTAACCCTTCTCGTTGCGAGCGGCGATGCGGAAGATGATGGCGGGTTTGGTGGTATAGTCTATGTGCGCGTTGGAAAGACTGGAGGACTGAACCAGGCAGGAGGGGTTCGGCCCACAGTACACGCGCATGAAGGCAAGCTGGGCCGGGGCCGAGGGTTTCGCCTCGGTGGTCTGGCTGCTCTGGATGGCCAAATACACAGAGTACTCTGTGATCTTTCCTGACGTCATCGATGGAGGCTCCCATGTAAGGTGGGCGCCGTCTGGACTCTGAGGAGAGAAACAAGTAAAAGGGCATTATATGCATTTATATGTTTTTAATGATTCTAAAAATGTATAATAAATTTGAAAAAAGTGACAGTAAAGACATTAATAATGTTACAAAAGACTTCCATTTCAAATAAATGATATTCAGTTGCACTTTTAAATAACTTTAACTTGATGCTTTCCACAGTTTTCCAATGATTTTTAAAGGACCATGTGACACTGAAGATTGGAGCAATGATGCTGAAAACTCAGCTTTGCCATCACAGAAATAAATTACATTTTAAAACATAAAACAAAAAACAATTTAAAACAATATTTTCTTAAAACCGTTTTGTCTCTTTTACTGTATTTTTGATTGAATAAATGCAGCCTTGGTGAGCAAATGACACTTCTTTAAAACAATCTTACCAACCCTTCCATTTTGAATGGTAGTGTAAACCGTTTGTGTTAGGTAAGTAATTGACTAGGTACATTTGTTTATATGTAATAATGTATAACCCAAGAATATTCTAATAAATACTAAATTAAATAATAGTTTAGTATATAAACTAATTCTAAATTTACAAAAAAAACCCAAAAAAACATTTCAGTTGAATTAAAAATGAATTGTGAATCTTAAGTAATCATGCCAAGCATCCTATTCATTTAAACTTTTCCTAATTAGGAAAACAATCAAATCAATAAAAATGAATCTTTGAAAAACTAAATTCCCATAAAAAAAAAAAAACATTTTATGGTGTTCTACTGATTATGACACCGTATTGTAATAAGTGATTTGAGGTGTACCTTGCTGATCTTTATGGCACATGGTGCGCCTGGGAAGCCTGGTAAACAGGTCTTGAAAGCAGATATTTCAGAAAAGGCTCCACGGCCACAAATGTTTATTCCCGCCACACGGAACTTGTAGGCGGTCCCGGGCTGAAGCTCCACCCTCTTCATCTGGCTGTAGTCAGGGATTGTGCCTGAATCATCCTGCAACAAAACAAGTTCAGTCAAAATAATTACATTTTTTTTAAAAAGCAATGTCATTACATCTTACAATACTGCATCAAGTACAATCTCATTGTGGCTTACCTCAACATAAGCGGAGTCATCTGCAGGCATGTAGAAATGCGTTACAACCATATTGGTCACTTTGACAATGCCGACATCAAACCACTGGTTTTCTTTCTTTACTTGAGGTTTGACTGTAACAGTAGGAGGATTTTGTTTCTGTGGGGAGAAACAACAGAAAGCGGGATTTTAAAAACTATCCTTTCACGTTTAAATGCATATTATTGTGATCCTTTAACCATTATTGAACTTACCCCAGCCTCAATGCCATTGGCCACTTCAGTAAGAGCTGCAGCTGCCTGCATCTTAGCTGGACTGGCTACTACTACAGGTGCTAATGTGCTGGATGGAGCCAAGGCTACAAATGGAATAAACACATTATTTATCCATATGTTCCATTTTAATTTGGTCAAATCCTGACATTTATAATGCATTAAATAAAGGGACCTTATTAACCGTTACCTTTCTTATTTACTGGATAATTCAAATATAATAATGGTTTAAAACAACATTGCCAATCCTAGTGAACAGTAAAATGAAACATCACGCATACTCTCTGCTGTGGTGCGAGGCAGCAGTCTGGCTACTGCACTTGTGGCAGCGACGGCCATCTCGTTGTGTCCATTGCTTTCTGAGGAGGGGTCATTTAGGCTGTCAGCCGGAGCCAAGCCCTCGGTGGGCAGTGCGGCCTGGGCAGCGGCTTGTTGCTGGGCTGCCTGGAGCTGCTGTTGCTGATGAACCAAAGCCGCTAGTTCTTGCTGGGTCAGAACGATGGGTATGGTGTGGGTCTGCTGGTCTTCTCCGGCATCTCCGTCACCTGAGCCTGAGGGGGGACAAGGAACAAATTGATTACTGCGAGTTTTAGATTGATTTTGAACATATGCAGGACATCGGTTGGATTTTGGGGATAAATGATGGTGACTCACTCATAACAGCCTGCTGTGCTGCTTGCAGTACGGCCTGGATGGCGAGGGCCTGGGCCTCCTCGGACGCTGCAGCCTGGGCCGCTGCCTCTGCGGCTGCCGTAACAGCCAGCTCCTCTGGGGTCAGACCCGTGACCATCAGCGTTGTGGGTTGTCCATCTGACATCAGCTCTGGTGGCAAGGCCAACGCCTCAGCCTGTGATGCTGATGCTGCCTCTACACCCTCCATCTGCTAAAAAAACAAGTATCAAGTTAGATGACACCTAAAATAACAAGACTTGTTCTGCATAAATACTGTAAATAAAAAAAATGTTCAACTCTGAAATAAATGTATTTTTCGATCATTGTTAAGGTACTTATTTAAAAAATTAATACATTTAATAAAAATGTACACCACTTTTCAAAAGTTTGAGGTGGTAAGACTTTCTTAGCGTTTTTGATAGACATCTTATTTGATCAAAATACATGAACAGTTTAACATTTCACATTTTTTATTTAAAATAAAAATTTAACTGTTTTCAATTTTAATTTTAACTTATTCCTGTCATGGTAAAGCTGAATTTTCAGCAGCTATTACTCCAGTCTTCAGTGGCACATGATGCTTCAGAAATCATACCAATATGCCGATTTGGTGCTAAAAAATCATTTCTGATTATTAATGTTAAAACAGTTGTGCTGCTTAATATTTGTGTGAATCTGATTTTAAAATCAAATTACAGCAAATCAAAAGAACAGCATTTATTGAAGCAGTAATGGAAATAATCTTTTGTAATATTAAAAAAAGGTCTTTAATGTCACTTTTGATCAATTTAATGTGTCCTTGCTGAATGAAAAAAAAAAAATCTTAAGACTCAATATATATATATATATTTTTTTTTTGCAGATTAGTTTAATAAATTATTACTAATTATTACCAAGTCTTAATTTGTTGCAATAATAGCTAAAAATTGTACATCTACAAAAATATATACCCATATAAAATTAAACGGCAATATTTAGTCTTTTAAAAAGAATTTAATACTTTTCGTCAGACATTAGATTATTTGTCTTTACGTATATTAGAAAATTAAGTAGAATGCATTAGTCTTAATTTGCAATAACAAATTGGAAATTGTACAGCTAGAATGCAATTGACTATACCTCTGCTACTGGTAGCTGCTCCTGAGCGGTTTCTCCCTCTGCCATGCTAGAAGCGTCATGCTCCATGGGCACTGCTCCGGTCTCCGCCTGACTCTCTGCCTGCATGGCTACTGCCACGGCTTCTCCCTGGAAGTCGCTTGGCAAGGCTGCTGCCTCCGCCTGGAAGTCACTGGGCATAGCTACTGCCCCTGCCTCTGCCTGGAACTCTGCCTGCATGGCAACTGCCTCCGCTTCAGCCTGGCCTTCGGTCTGCAAGGACTCTGCTTCCGAGCTCTCCATAACGACCGGCTCAGCTCCTGCTTCTGAGGATGACTCCGTGATGGAAGAGATAGACTGCAGAAAAGGACAGAGAAAGAAAATACTGATGTTATGAATCTCTTTTCAACTCTCTCCTCCCTACAGACACCCTATAATTTCTCTCATTCAATATCATGTTTGAATCCAAATTACAGAAATAAATTTCAGGTATCTGCAGAGATTTTAAAATTAAATTGAACCCATACAATCATAAATCATATCTAATTATTTTAATTAGTATTGTGTCAATACTAGTAAAATTTATATATTGAAATCGTTAATGTTCTTACCATTTCCTTCCTCTGACAGGGCCATGAGTTTACGTTTAATTAAATGCAGTTTATTATGAAACCAAAAATACCAATAACAACCAGAATTATTTTTGAATAATGCAGAACTTTTTACTCAAACGAGCACAAAATACACAGGGCTTCCGCCAGACCACCTTCCATTATTCAAATTACGGAAAAAGCGTAGCTGACAGTACTGGTTTTTATTTTTTCGTAATTTGAATAATGGAAGGTGGTCTGGCGGAAGCTAGATTTTTTCCTTTATATTTAGTTAAATATGGATTTTTTTTTACACAAACGCATCACTTCGTTTCAGAAGGCCTTTATTAACCCCGGAGCTGTGTGGAGTATGTTTATGGACGGAGACACTTTATTCAGCTCATACTTGTTGATCCTCGCTCACTGCCATTATAAAGCTTGGATGAGTCAGGATGTTTATTAATATTTATCCGATTGTGTTTATCAGAAAGAAGAAAGTCATATAAACCTATGATGGCTTGTGGGCAAGTAAATCTTGGGCTAATTTTCATTTGAAAGTGAACTAATCCTATAAAAGATATTGAAGTATCCAATGCAATAGCCATCCAAGTGCAGAGTTTGAATATCCACTCACTGGAACAGCTGGTCCTGGTAGAGGCGTGGCCTGTGTGACTGTGGTAATGGCTCTGCTCTGGGGCGCTGCAGTGGACGGCAGGGCCTCTGTGCTGGTGGTAGACTCTGACGCTTCACCACTCTGTTGGGCTAAATGCACACACAGAAAAAAAATGGTTACCATAAACATTTAAAAGAAACAAAGTACAAATGGGAAGAAACCAGATAAATTTTCCCACAGCAAATTTAATTTCACCAGTTAAATATGTATTGCTACAGTTCACACCAAAAAAAAGATATTGAAAAGATATTAAAACTTTGCATGTAATTTGCAGAAAACTAACCAGCCAGATGATTTTAACCAGCTTTTGAGACCACTGGTCTGAAAGAATGGTGAGAAAATTTATTTGGAGCTAAAAGAGCAAAGTCATTTGTTTTTTGATTTTGAAAGAAATTAATTATTTTATTTTATTTATTTTTTTATAATGTTCTTTTGAATTTTCTATTTTAAGAACCCCAAGGAGAAAAGAAAAAAAGTTACCACAAAAATAGCACAACTTTTTTTTAAAAAAATTGGTAATGGTAAAGAAAAAAAGTTTCTTGAGCACCAAATCAACATATCAGAATGATTTCTGAGGGATCATGTGACACCGAAGAAAGGAGAAATGATGCTGAAAATTCAGCTGCGCCATCACAGGAACAAATTATATAGAAAAGATTTTTAACTGTATTTTGTATATTTCACAATATTACCATTTTACTGCATTTTTTCATTTTTTGTAACGAACAACCAAAACTTTTGAACGACAGTTTGTGTGAAAGCTGAAAACGAATCTTTCTGAAATACCTGTTCCCTCATCTGTCTCCATATTGCAGGTGGCAGTGGTGGCCGTGTTGGTGGTACCCGTCTCGTGGGTCTCACAAGGTGGATTTGAACAAACTCTCTGCACCTCTCCAGTTTGATTTCCACCCATGTTAGATGAAGCCGTGGTTGCGGTGTTGGTGGTGCCCGTCTCGTGGGTCTCACAGGGTGGATTTGAGCAAACTCTCTGCACCGTTCCCGTTTGATTTCCACCCATGTTAGATGAAGCAGTAGTGGCCGTGTTTGTGGTGCCCGTCTCGTGGGTCTCACAAGGTGGATTTGAACAGACCCTTTGCACCGTTCCCGTTTGATTTCCACCCATGTTAGATGAAGCCGTGGTGGCCGTGTTTGTGGTGCCCGTCTCGTGGGTCTCACAGGGTGGATTTGAGCAAACTCTCTGCACCGTTCCCGTTTGGTTTCCGCCCATGTTAGATGAAGCTGTGGTTGCTGTGTTGGTGGTGCCCGTCTCATGGGTCTCACAGGGTGGGTTTGAACATACCCTTTGCACCATGCCGGCAGGAGCAGTGCCCATACTTGAAGATGCTGTGGTTGCGGTGTTGGTGGTGCCCGTTTCGTGAGTCTCACATGGTGGGTTTGAGCAGACCCTCTGTTGAACAGTGCCCATGTTGGCAGATGCTGTGGTGGCAGTGTTCGTTGTACCCGTTTCATGTGTTTCGCAGGGTGGGTTGGAGCACACTCTCTGTACTGTGCCAGCTGGTCCAGTGCCCATATTCGCTGTTGCTGTGGTGGCCGTATTGGTGGTGCCTGTCTCATGGGTCTCACAGGGTGGGTTGGAGCACACTAGAGTAACAGTGCCAGAAGCATCGCCTGCACCGGACTCAGTAGAGGTGGGCTGCTCAGATGTGGGAGAGGCCAGAATGGAAACGGGCAGATCTTGGCCAGGCTGAGCCTCCACACCACTGGGTGTAGTTATGAGAGTCACCTGGGTCGGCTATTAAAAGGATGGCACAAGATTAGGGACTACATATTTTTTTCTGTGAATTTAATGTAAATATTGCAAACAATATTTTATAGAATTACCACAGTTATTTTATTATATTTTCGTAAAAAACTACACTACAGTTTAGGGTCAGTTTTTACAGAAATTTTACTTCATAATATTCAGCAAGGACACAAATAAAAGTCAAATCAGAAAAGACAATCTAGTTCTAACCTGCATGTTGGAGGAGACCGTAGTCAGGTTGGTCTGAGCAGCTGACACAGCGGTAGCATTAATGACCTGGTTGGAGAGGGTGGCAATCGTGCCCAGAGTGGTGATGGGGGTTGCCAGGGTGGCATTGGCACTGGCTAGGCTTCCTCCGGCTAAGCTGGTAGAAACGGTTCCAGTGACTGTGCCAAGAGTTGTTACACCTTGGAAAGAGGACAGACATGGTGAGAGGGAAATGCTTTAAATCATTCATTATAGCGGTTGCTGAATTATACTTGGCAGAGAAGCATGAAGTCTTTGAACAAGGAACATTAACTTTTGACATTATCAAGTTCATATCCTTACCAGTTGTTCCTTTGACAACCAGTGTGGTTACAGTTGGCTTGACTCCAGATACTGGAGACACGAGACGCACTCCTCCCATCGGCACAGTGCGAAGAATGGTTCCAGGCTGACCAGGGGCTCCCTTCAAAACAACCTTAGGAGAGAAATCACAACCAGGGTAAGAAAACAGACCTTGAAGTGCTCCAGCAACATCAGATTTGCACCATTTTCCCACCAGACATTCTGACCCCAATACCTGTGTTAGGCCTTGCTGTCCTGCTGCTGTACCAATCTTAGGCATGGCTGTAATGATTTTGCCAGGAGTTCCTGTTCCAGATGTCATCACCTTTGTGGTGTAGATGGTAATAGGGCTCTTCATCCCTGTACTACTAGTCACACCTACAACAGAAAACAAACACTCAATAAGTGACCTTTTATTATTAATAACAACAATGTCGTTAACATTTGTTAAAAGAAATATAAAAATATAAATGTATCATTATTATTATTTCTACTATTATTGTAGTTTAACGGTAATAACAACAAATGTATTATTAATCCTGATAATTATTAGTTGTAAACCGTAATAATAATAATCATTATAGCTATTATTTCTAGATAAATTTATATACAAATCTGTAAATTAGACCAATATATAAATGCGTTATAAATTATTACAACTAATTACTATTACATTTATTAAATAATAATAAAAATGACAACAACAATCTCACACCACTACTACTACTACTACTACTACTACTTATTACAGCTATAGACAAAATAATAATAAATATTATTATTAAATCTATAGCTGTAATAATTGCTAGCAGTAGTAGTAGTAGTGTCATGACATTTTTCACTTTATTATTTTAATAATAAGTAATAATAATAATAAAAATGACAAATTAAATAGATATACATCTAATACGACTACCCAAAATAACATGTCTTGACAAAATGGTTTCTTTCTTTACCAGCAGCTCCCTGCTGTAGAGCAGACATGGGGATTGTTTTAATGATAGTGGTGGTGCCTGGTTTGGTGGTAGTGGGGGACATGCCACTGATGCCCAAGATAGTGGGCTTGTTTCCTGTGCCACCTGCTTGACTGGTGGTAATTATGGTGGTTGGTTTTCCATCCGCAGATGTTACCAGCTTCAGAATCGTGCCGGGAGGAAGGGGACCCTTTGTCTACACAATGAGAATGATGTTGAAATTTATACATTATTTCAAATTATAATAAAGTGTCTCAAAAACTTAAAACTAGTTATGTTTAACATACCTGTATAATCTGAGTCAGTGGGTTAGAGGTGGCCTGTCCAGTCACAGCTGCCGACTGAACTGGTTTGGTCTGCACCATTGACACCATCTTGCCCAAGTTAGAGATCTAACACAAAAAGATTAATATACATGTTAATTTAATGTTTTTACCTGTATTTTTCTATGCTCGAATTTAAAATATGCTGTACCAGGTTTCCTCCCATGGAAAGTGGGCTCTTGACAAGAGTGATGGTCTTGGTGACTCCACCCACCATAGTGGTCACAACCTGAGCCTGCTGGGCTACGGTAACGGTGCCGGACTTGTGCACTGTGATGATGGGCCGCGCACCTGTAGTGGGACTGGACACTGTCGGAGTGCCCACCTGTGCAGCGGCGGTCTTCAGCATGCGAGTGGCAGGGTTGCTTACCTACAAAGAAATTGTGTGTCATGAGACTAGGGCTGGCCGATATGATTGCAGATGAATAATGTGAGAATAAACAGAATTCAATTGATGTGTAGTCACACACTAGCTAATGCAACAGTTTTGAATTCAGCTCATTCAATCAAATCTTTGCAGATCTGAATTTTGCTTTTTAACTCAAGCATTACATAATGTGAATCTACGGTACCTTTCCAAAATTTGGGGTTGGTAAGTCTCTTATGTTCACCCAGGCTGCATTTATTCGATCAAAAATACAGTAAAACAGTAACATTGTGAAATAGCTTTTGAATTTTAATACATTTTTAAATGTATTTATTCCTGTGATGGCAAAATGTCATCACTTCAGTGTCAAATGATTTTTCAGAAATCATTCCAATATGCTGAATTGGTGCAAGGAACATTTCTTATTATTACCAACATTGAAAACAGTGTGCTGCTTAATATTTTTGTGAAAATCATACATCTTTCAAAACAACAGCATTTATATGAAATCTTATGTGACAAATGTTGTAACAGTCTCTTCTGATCAATTTAATATATCCTTGCCAAAATTTTTTTTTAAAAACTAGTTGACCTGCCATAAATTAAACATTTTTTGTTTATAAGCCCAGCGCTGCTTTGTGTACAGTGGAAACCAAAGCTGTTCCATAAGTGCCACCTACTGTCAGAGAGTGAATCTGCATTTTCATTCAGTCCATCTGCCATTTTTTGTTTTTTTTTATAGATGTCTTATGGGTCAAGCCATTTTGTTTAAATTGAAATTATCAGTGCATCCCCACCAAAAACAAAAATTCTAACTGACCCCAACTTTTGAACAGTAGTGTTAGCAACTAAGTGACAGAGATGTCCGTTAAAGACACGATTAAGACAAAATAGTATGTCCCAAAGCTTGCCTACTCTTCTGCGGTACATTTTTCTTCACAAAAACAGTACATAATTTTAGTTCATCGTATAAGTAGGTGAATTGGGATGCAGCAACAGTGACAATCTTAAGATAATTACCATTACAGGTGATGCCACTTTAACTGTGGTGGGGAGAGTGGTGGACCCAGGTGACACAGCCATTGTTTTTACAATTGTGGCCCCAGCCGGCACATTGAGAACAGTGGCTCCGGGGAAGGAGGGATTTTCTGTGTGGCTGCAGCAGCTGCAGCCAAAGCTGCCATTCCACTCATCTGAGGGCTGCTGCCGATGGCCTGAAAAAAAAAATGAATGGGGGAAGAAGTACACATTTAAATAAAACAATTTGAGGCATCAACAGTTCTATGGATCCCAGTTTAACTTTTTTGCTTCATACCGTTCCTTGAGCGTTCTGTGATGGCACTACCATGCGAACACCTGCAGGAAGTGATGTCACAGTAACTGGTGATTTTCCAACCTGGCTGGCTTGGCGCACAGTGACAATCGATGCCCCGGTGCCTGACTGAGGGGCTGCAACTTTCAGAATAGCTTAAATATTAAAAAAAAAAAAAAAAAAAAAAAAATTGTTAAACTCAACCGTTTAATAGAAATACTATGTAAAAAATGCTTTAATTAAGTAAACTGAAAATATTGTTGATATTGTTAATATTATTAACAATTTAACAAATCAGTACCTGGGCCACGCGCCGTTGAGGCTGCCAGAGGACTTGCAGGTGTGGTGGGTAAGACTGAGGCTGTGGGGGAAGCAGCCTGGGGCACGAGGGTGATGCCACTATGCGGCAAACTCTGAGCAGATGGAGCAGCTGCAGCGGGCGCTGGACTCTTAGGAGAGTTTCCAGGGAGGGAGGGAGCTGCATTGAGGGCTGGTGATGTGGCAGCAGTGGCTGTTGGGATATCATATTTCTGAAGCTGAAGCAGGTACATGTCTGCTGTAGACACCGCTCCCCAGCTAACCTCTAAAGAATTTGTGTTGGCCCGGACGAGCTGTACCCGTGAAGGAGGATTAGGTCGCTCTGCAAGAAAAAAAAAAAAAAAGTGAAACATCAAAAACTATTCAACTAATGCATGGTTTAATATGTTCAGCTTTACACATTTGGATATTTTTTTACCAGTATTTCTGACACAGTTCAACTTTGCTGTTTAACTTTGTATTTGCTGTACTCACCAGTCTCCAGGTACCAAAGATCTTTGCAGCAGACCTGATTGTTCCAAGCTTTGCGGTATCCATCACGTCCACTCCAGACATAAAGTCTGTTGTTAATAGCAACAGTGCAATGTCCTGCTCGTGCACGTGGTATGTTGTCCTCCAAAGTGTCCATCAAAACAGTCTCCCACGACAAGGTGTCTAAAATGAAAAGGAAGCTCATTTAATTTAATCCCAAATGCCAATTTTAATACCACATCTACATTCAATAGCAAGTAATATTCTGTTGAATCTAATCCTTTATTTAAATAATTAAACTAAAACACACATTTATGCTTAGTGTATTAAATTATTACAATATTTATCTTCAATTATTTCTCAACTAAGTAAACAAATTCAATTCTAAAAGCCATTCTTGAAAATTTACTTTTTTTAAATTTCAGTATTAAAGTACTGATATACATCACCATTCAAATGTATTAAAGAATCATACTTTTATTCAGCAAGGATTCTTTAAATTGATCAAAATTGATATTTATAACATTACAAAAGATTTCAATTTCAAATTAATGTTATTCTTCATCTATCTATCTATCTAATATATATATATATATATATATATATATATATATATATATATATATATATATATATATATATATATATATATATATATATATATATATATATATATATAAAAATGTATCATGTTCCCACAAAAATATTAAGCAGAACAGTAATAATAATAAGAAATGTTTCTTGGGCAGCAGATCAGATATTACAGTGATTTCTGAAGGATCATGTGACACGGAAGACTGGAATAATGATGCTGAAAATTCAGCTTTGCAAACAACAATAAGTTACACTCAAACAGAATCAACTTTTAAATTAAACAATATTACCGTCTTTACTGTATTTTTGTCAATTAAATGCAGTCTTGGAGAACATAAGACACTTATCAAAAACATAAAAAAAAAATGGTCGCGTCTAATAACAGTTTGGCATTTTGTTAAAAAAAATCATAAATTGCTTTCACTTTAAACACTACATGTACTTTTGTAAACATACCCAAATTCAAGCAGGCAAGTGTGTTTGTACACTTCCATTCCTTCTCATGTGTGGCCACCTTCACATCATCCATCACCAAGGGAACCCAGCCACCGAAAACATACATTCTACAGATAAAACAAATAAAGGGATTAAAGGTCAGTGATGCCATTGTGTGCATTAAGGGAATGCCTGTAGTGAGATTACTTTGAAACTCACTTGTTTGTAATAGTGGTGGCTGAGTGGAGGCTACGGGGGAGGGGAGCAGTGCCGCTTATTGCAGGCTTGTTCCAGGTCAGCGTATCTGAAAAGCAAAAAAATGGCCTAATTATTGATTAACCCAATTGACTGATTGAATTAATGAACAATCTGTTGCAAAAAAAAAAAAAAAAAAAAAAAAAAAAACACAGCAAAAACAGATGCAATCTTCATACCAATATCTAATGTCCAAAGATCTCCCAAACGACATCCACTCATTCCTCCGTATATAACAAGACGGGACTTCTTAGTAGTTTTTTCAGTATAAATTACAGCAGTGTGGCTCTCTCTTGGAGGAGGCAGTACTCCATATGTGACTGGTATATCCCAGCCCACAACGTTGGAGCCCGGACGTAGTTCGAGGGTATAAAGGTCATTCAAATATCTGGAAGCACACATTTATGAGTCTATGAACCAAATGGTATTAATGTGGTTAGTAAATATATTATTAGATTGTAGGCATACCTGGGAATGTTGTTCTTGGGGTCTTCGCTGTCATTAGCAAGCCCCCCAAAAAGATAGCACTTGTTGCCCACAAGAGAAAAACTGTGGCCCAGACGAGGACATGGCGGCGCTCCATTTTTAGGGGCCTTTGGTTTCAATTTTTTCCATTCCCACCTGCTTGCCTGATAATCGTAACCATAGCGAGATAATTTCAGATCTGTACTGAGAGTCAACAACGGTCAATAATGGCTGGAATACACAACATGACTTTTAAAATCTGAACAACCTTCGTAAACGGTTACAGAGAAAAACTGGGCATCGTACAAAAAAGAAATGAGGATTACACACACACACATACATACAAGTCATTCCAAACACAAACATGCACCTTCATTGCTAGAAGATGCATGGCAAATAACAATATTAGAAAACCAGCTCAAAAAAAAAAAGGAAAAAAAAATTATCCAATTGGATGTAGTCAGTCTGAAGCTGAAAAAACAGAGTTTGTCCTCATTAACCATGCGATTTTCTGTGAAATCCGTCAACTCAGACTGCCAAAAAACTGCAGACCAGATATGACTTTCAGCAACTTGCATTGACTCCACCAAACTACAAATCTGGGCAAAAGTCATGTAGTGTATTCTAGCCTTTAGTCACATAACAGTGATCAGTTTTTCCTTACCTGTAACTCATAAAGGTCATTGCTGTACTTTCCATATTCCACCATTCCACCAAACACTAATAGACGTGTACCATCACATACAAAACCATAAGCCGCACAACCTGGAGGAATGTCTCCGCGAACAGCTGGTATAAACCACTGGTTTGTTGCTGAAAAATAAAGAAATATTTCATTGTTCAGTCAATTTCTCAGTGATAAGTTGTAATAAAAAAAAAAAAAAAAAAAACTTGCAATAAAGCTCTCCTGCAGTTTAAAAGCTAATTTAAAAATTCAAAGCACTTTTTAACTATCAATCCAGTCAGGTTCTGGTGGAAGAGTGACCTCTGAACCAACGTATGTTGTAGGAGTTATGTAAGCTTAGGTGAGAGTAGACTCCTCTTGCGATTCAAACAAAACAAACTCAAGCTCCTCTTCTATCAAAATCCTTTGATTTCTTTTTAAAAATTCTCGTTTTAGACTTCTAATTTGTGACCGGTGTTTTGTTTTGCTCTATGCTCTGCCCTTTCACATTCGTCAGACAGTCACGTCAGAGGTCCCTCTTTTACTGAAACTACACTCACGTACAGTAAATTTGATATTTTTCTAACAAAAATCTATCACTTTGCTTCAGAAGGCTTTTATTAACCCCATGAAGCTGCATGGATTACTTTTATGATGGATGGGTGCACTTTTTGGGGGCTTCAAAGTGTACCATTCACTCCCATTATAAAACTGTGAAGAGCCAGGATATTTTTTAATATAACGCTTGATTGCGTTTGGCTCAAAGAAGAAAGCCTTAGTGAAAGAGCGTGAGAAATTATGGGATTTTTTTTTTTGTTAAACTAACCCTTTAAGTTCTCTTAAAGGAGCCACTGAGAGGTGACATCTCGTTCTTTGTAGTGGCCGAAAATATTTTGTGTGCTTTAAGTCTAGTGTGACAGCGCCTTCAGAACTGAACGACAGGAAGAGACATTTACTGAATTGCAACTCAAAGAAATTCAAGTGACACAGAGAAATTATGCTTTTCGGCTTCATTAGGAAGACTGTGAGGTAAATAAGGGCATTATGGAAATCAAGTGTTTTTCCACTATGACCCATTAAATGAAAGGGCATTTATGAAATTCGATTTGAGTGTACTTTTCATACATTTCTATAGAAAGCATTTCAAACTTATCAATTTAACGTTTCAGGAAGAATCTACTGCATCTAATGAAAGGTATTGTCTACTGCAGCCTAAATAAATACAACATTATGTCTAGCGTCACAGTGAGCTGAACAGCAATCGTGCTCGGAGAAAGATAACAAAAAGGCGAAGTGCTGCACGTGCAGGAGGGGGCGTGCGCGTGACGCGGCAGCGGTCAACGTCCATTTTTGTTTTCTGGCGCCTTTTTCCATATCACAACAGTCGAAGGAGCTGTGCGCGAGCGAGGCGCTGAACCAAGACAAACATTGCAAAAACACACACAGAATGCTTCATAAATGCGTGTATGTTAGTGAAGCAGAAATATTTGGCTACGAAGGTTCATCCTCTCGCGTTAGAAACAGGATAATGAAAACCGAAGTGATAAAATGACTTGTAAAGTAATACACAGAGCAGCGATTTGCCAACATTGCGTAGTTTGTATGCATATACAAAGTTGGCTAACAAACATTTTACTTACCAGTATTATAAACGTGCAACTCGTCAACGATTCCTTCGTTTCCTCCACCGAAAACGACCATCAGCTCTTTAATGGCCACGGCTCTGTGTCCGTGTCTCGGTCGGGGTACCGGCCCGGACCACCCCAGAACCCGCTTCCATCGCGGCTGCAGTGGAGCTCCGGTGGTCCCAGGCACAACGGAACCGGGGGACGTCATGTCCTTTTACTGAGAAAAGACGGAATGCACTTCAGCGACTCTTAGCCACAAAATATATCCGTTCAATAAGCTTAAGTCGACGATATCAAGGCAAATATTGCACCCAGGTACATCAATAATCTGTCTGCATAAATATGAGCATTGTTATAACATTACACTGGTAGAATTAAGATCTTAAACAGTGTGGGTTAGTCAGAAGTTTGTTTAATTCAGGAATGCCGCCATTTTGGCGCTTGAAAATGGACTAGAAGCCGGTGAACTAGTCTGAAACACTGCGTGTAGCAGCTTGAGTGTCGATCATTTCATACACAGAAAACCACATTGCAGAAAGTTCTACTTTAAAAGTCGCACCAAAAAGTTACATTATCCAGTTAAATGTCCCCGGTGCAGAAAGAGTATCAACCCATGGAAGTCGCCATCTTGAAACAAGCCTCCGCCAGTCTGAAAAAATGGCGGCGCGGCAAATAAAAACAATAAATTCCAGTCAGCCAAGTTACAAATTGCAAATAAACCTCCATACTAACCGCGGAAGTGCTCATTCTCCAAAATACAATTCCGTGAAACACTACAAAACTCAACTAAGATAAAATTCAGAGCCTAACACTCGAAAGCCAGTCTCCATTTGCTGCAGAAGGCTATTTTCATGCCTCTCTGGGAGTCGCCATCTTGTCAGCCACTCAAAACAGCAACAATAATACATTTTAACCGTGCGACTTTATTACAGTGCAGTGCAGATTCCGACCATCAACCGAGTACTGCAATTTCCAAGTGGTCTGGACGTCTAAACGAGACTTTTGCGCGTGCATACAATCATGCAGCGGAATGCAGTTACCAGCAGCGCAACTAAAACAAGACATCTAATCACGTTTTACCAAATGGTCCACAAATAAATACGTGAGAGCAAATACATCCCGATACATACTATGGGAAAATAGGTTTGCGCGAGTCTCCGAGTGAAAACAATCGATGGATTAATTTTTATTTAATTCATGCCGCCCCGGTGTAAGCAGCCATCTTGTCGTCAAATCAGCCCACTAGCAGCTCCCACAAGAAAAATGGCGGCTAAGTTTATGTTCGATAGGCAAAAATACACATTTAGGCTCAACGTATTCTCTTTGCCATAGATCATACGTACGAGATTCGTGTTGCAATGTCCAGAGAGATCTTTTGATGGTCTGCTGTTGAAATGATAGTCCAGGTTCATCCAAATTTGTTAGGAAGTATCCACTCTCATGCCTGCCTGGAAGCCGCCATGTTCTTGACAATGTACAGCCGCTCCTGCAGCCACCCGTAACAAATATGGCGGAATTACCACGTCCTTATCTAGAGCTCTTTGTGGAAACACTCACTTGCAGTTGAGAAATGCAGTCCTGCACTTCTTTAGCGATAGTTTAAAAATTATTAGGCCATATAGGTATGTATCCGAGATGTGTTAAAAGTATCGAGAAAAATTAAACATATTTTTTAGGCTTTATGTATTTAGGGCTCATTGTCCCACACTAAAGATGGCGGCTTAAGTCGAAGTTTATTGTTCGATTTCCTTCTTCTGTCGCATTTTCGTGCAATTAATTCCAAAATATGAATGAATAAATTCTAGTTACGTTCGAAGAAAAAGAGAATTTATAAATGAACCACGAATGAATTAACACACGGGGTATCTATTTTCTTGAAGTTACACCCCCTTAGTGGAATTCTACCAGTGATGGCGCTCCTCCTTTACTTGGACTTCAACTTCAACTTCAACTAAAATTGGCATATGTCTAACCAAGTTGTGTTCCAAATTTTAAGTTGATATCACAAATTAAAGTTCCTGTGAGATTTAATGACACCCACATTTCATTGAATTGTATGTGCTCTCCTGTAACAAATTAATATTTTTTGGTCAAAATCTATCACAAATAGTCACCAAATGTAACCTTTCCAACAATACGTGTTTTTGTTTTGATCAGAAAAATAGTTTAATTATAAAATAGTTAAAATAATTTTTGTAATATGAAACATGACAAAGCCCAAGAGGGTACAGTAAAAACAGTGATATTGTGAAATATCATTATGATTTAAAATGACTGTTTTCTGTTTTAGTATATTTTAAAATGTCATTTATTCATGTCATGGTAAAGCTGAAATTCCAGCAGCCGGTCTTCACGGTCGCATGATCCTTCAGAAATCATTCGATGCTGATTTGGTGCTCAAGAAACATTTCTGATTATTATTAATGTCAAAAACATTTATTGCTGATTGATATTTTTTGGGAACTGTGGTACACTCAAAGTTTGGGGTACATTAAGGTTTTTTTTTAAAAAAAATGTTTACATTTAAATGATTTAATTATTAAAAGGATAATGTTACATTTTATAGAACCACTATTAATAATTGAGCGTCACTAATAAATGTTTATAATTGAACAGAAAATCAGCATATTAGGATTATTTCTGAAGACTGGAATGCATTATAATTCTGAAAATTCTGCTTTGGCACGACAGAAATAAATCACATTTAAAAAAATATTCAAATAGAAACCAGTTATTTTAAATTGTAAAACTATTACTAACTTTTTACAGATTGTTTTCTGTCTACGAATATGCAAATGTTTTATGATTTATTGGTACTTAAACTTTATTTCAACTGTTTCGAAGAGCGACACCCACTACACCACAAATTAAGAATGACCCAGATGGTTATTGAATTAAATATTAGTAGTTTATTTATGCAAGAAATTATTTCTTCATCATTTGTTTGTTCTATTCTGGAGTGAACTTGTGTAATTTAATCTTTTAGATTGTACTTTTGACCATAACTTTTGATTTAACATGTTGTCTCATGCAAGAATGAGAATTTCATTTTTACTTAACAGTAAACTCATTTGACTTTTTAACTACAGTAAAAAAACTTCAGTACAACCCAGTATTGTCTAGTTCTTAGTTCTTTCTGTCTTTCAAGCTAGATGGCACTGTAGCATCTCTCAGCTTTCCCAAGCAGTGCTCAGTGCAGATTTCTCTGAAGCTCAAGGGTGGAGCTTAACCTGTTTAATGGGTGGAGAGATAGGGTTATAGGTAGGGTTAGGGTGTGGTTGGCGGATACAGCTCCACCCATCATGCCCATAGTAGGTCAACAGAGGGGGGAGCTGGAGCATTTTCCTGCAAGGCACCTGCTCTATCATCACAACAAAGTATACCTACTACCTTTAGCTTTCAAGATTCAACGTTTCCGTAATCTTAGCCTCTTCATTATTAACATTTCACTGAAATAAATGAAAAATACATCAAATTAAACACTTGTCAGCAGTAGGTGCTCTAGTGAGCACAAATCAGAAAAGATTATTATTATTAATAGAAAGTTTGTAACATTGTTGATTCTGAAACTATGAGACACATGTAACATTACTAGAGTGTTTTTCTCCTTTTTGTCTCTAATTATATTGCTGTACGGGAGGAAAAATTACTACACATAATTGAGATTTGTGTTTTATCTTTCATACAGGTGGCAGTGGAACGCATCTAAATACGAACCTTTTCACCAATGATCCATCAAAAGGTCAGCAATAAGCTCAAATTGTTTTTATGCATTACATCCCTGTACAAATCTACTGAAGAACATTTTTATGGACCCAGATAAAGCACATCGTGTTTGCATTTCGTAAGGTTGCATTGGAAACTTGCAGATGTCTTATAAAGAGGCTTGTGATTATTAACTTTATGTCAGACTCCTCCCTCTTCCGGACTTGTTGCGCTGTCAACTGTTAATCACTATGACCCTTCTGTCTATCTTTGACCTGATCCATTTCACCAAATAATCCATTACACAAGTGATGGAAAATTCTGTTTTTCAGGATGTAAATATAAGTATCAGTCAATGCATTATGTCATTCATTTTTCTATGAATCGGTCTGCCACAGGACAGATCATAATCTAAGAAACCAGTCAAAACTCAGTTTTTTAATAATGCAACTGGGTTATATATCTTGCTTTTAATTATTGTAAGCTTCTGTTTTTGTATACAGTTTGCATATACTTTCACTTACACTTACTGTTTTTAGAGCAACTACTTTTGTTCTGGCAAACGGATCTGCTCAGTGTAATTAACAGCTTATTGCTTGTCATTCAAAGATTTGTTGTTGTATATAAAGGAACAGCAGCACTTTACAAGGTCTTATTTGTTAACATCAGTTAATGCATAAGCTAACATGAACTAATGAACAACCCCCAAAAATCTTAATCTTTATGTAATTTGAAAAACCAGTTCATGTTAGTTCACAGTGCATAATATTGTTGATGTCAATCTAATTTTAAACTGTGTAACGATTGAATTTAAAGATTGAAATGAACAGATTAATAAACAGGGCTGGGTAGGTTACTTTTAAAATGTATTTCACTACAGATTACAAAATGCATGCTTTAAAAAGTAATTTTTAACGTATTTCGTTACATTACTCAAGTTTAGTAACTTAATCTAAATACTTTAGAATACTTTGGAATACTAATAAGTGTGTAACAAACACAAAAAAGGTAATTGCAAGTTTTTATCTCACAATTCTGACTTTTTCCCTCAGAATTAGTTGCAATTGTGAGTTATAAAGTCAGAATTATGAGATAGAAACTCACAATATTTAGAAAAGTCAGAATTATGAGATATAAACTTGCAATATTGAGAAAAGTCAAAAATATGAGATATAAACTGACAATATTGAGAAGAGTCAGAATTATGAGATATAAACTCACATACTAAATTCACAATTGCAAGAAAAAAGTCAGTATTGCAAGTTTATATCTCCCAATTATCACTTTATAACTTGTAATTGTGAGGGGAAAAAACTAATTGTGAGAAAAAATTGCAGTGACCTTTTTTACAATTATAAAATGATTCACAAAACATGAAAACAGTCGAAAACATGAAACTTGACTTCGCTTTTTCAGACTGTCAGAGTCAGAGAATCACCAATTGCTGTTTAAATGACATTAAAATTCAAAGTAATCACTTTGGTAATCTAAAATACTTTTCAGATGTAACTGTAATCTGATTACTACCCATTTAAAATGTAACTGTAGTGAAATACAGTTACTCAAATTTTGTATTTTAAATACGTAACTAAGTTACTTGTATTTCGTTACTCCCCAACCCTGTTAATAAATGTTGTATAAGTTTTGTTCATTGTTAGTTCAAGCGATCTAACTAATGTTAACAAATGAGACATTTTTGTGAAGTGTTACTGAACGAACAGATCTTGTAGTTTGCACTTATATTATAGAGTTTGTTGAACTACCAGAACAGTGAAATGAAGTACTGGTGTTTGTGTTGATTAGATTAACTAAGGCATCATGCAAGGTGTTTTATAGCAGGCAGTCAGATGCAGGCGGTGGCGGAAAAGAGATGAACACAATTAATTCTCTGTAAATGCTTTCTTTCACCCAAAGTGATTTTGTAACTGCATTATTTTTAAGCCCAACTTCCCAAGCCTCAGTCAATTTCATATTTACATTTTTAAAAGAAGAGCCATTCATGTTAATTATTTGTGTAAGCATTTATAATGCCTTACCATATTAAGATTTCATAATACATAACAGCAATCAACTTAAATCATTATTACATTAAATACTCATTTATTACAAAGTTTGCAAAAATCTGTTTGAAACTGTGGTTTCAGATTCCCTCCAATGTTGTATTTATTTTGCTCCGGGATGTTCACTTTTTAACATTGATCACTAATAATTTTCCTCAATAACATCACAACCAATTTATAATTGTTAACAGATCATTATTACATTAAATGCTCTGGAACTTAGAAGCCAATATGCGGAGCAGTACAACAACAAATCCTCTCTTGAGAGTTGTACATTACGTGTGAGCTTCTGTATTTGTTATTGTACATTCACTTGTTTATGTTAATCACTAAGACTGGAAAATATAAAACTATATAAACTGCAGGCATACTGACATAAACTCTGCTCTGAAGCAGGTTAATAGGCCGGAGATAACTATGTGACGCACTTAGAGGTGTCTTTACCTTAGGCACCCCTCTTAACATGTCTACACTGACTGTGGTAGTTAAGAGCCTTAGCACAAGTCCAATAATTAGTTCTAAGCCATTAAATAGATCATTGGGTCATACAAGTGAGGAAGACCAGAGATTAAAACAGAAGAGGAAGGAGGGGACAGAGCTTTGACCACTGAGGGTGACGAAATGGACAGATAAAAAGGGGTCATGTGCAGTGATTTTGGTGATAAGAAAATGAGAATGATTTTAATTTCCTTTGAATGCTAATGCTCCAACCTGTGTGAATCCCTTTGATACTTTGTCTAGTTCTTCTGTTTTTTTTTTAAGCAGAGAATCCACGGTCCGTCCAGAGATACTATCAGAGTTTCAAGCAAGCTTATACTGTATGACACTATAAATAATTGAAACAAAATGAACACAAAATACCACAACGAGTACAGTTATTGGTGTTGAATGTTTTGTTCTGTCTATGGGAAATCTGCTGTTTGTTTTTCAGCGAGTGATTAGCTCAGAGGAGTATTATGGAGTATTATGAGCCGTAAGACTTTCATTTAAATCCTACTTTGACTCTTTCACAGGATGACATAATGGACCTTTTTCACATTTCCGGGGCTCTCGGAAGCGATAGTTGTCATAGTTGGGTAAAATTCTATAGTTATGAATGGGAGACAATATCATTTTTATATTTCCATTTGCTCCAAAAAGGAAAAAGGAAAAAATCCACGATAGTCTTTCCATGACTTTCTAGAGGGGAAAATCCAGAGATTGATTACGTTGATCAGAAGAAAGAAAGATGTCAAATTTGCTATCACATTTAGAAGATCCCTCACAATATTATTAAAACAATATTTTTTTTGTCATTTACTGGCAAGGTAATTTAACTTTGAAAACGCATCATCACGGTCTGTAAAAAGGGTCCATATCAGAAATTAGAAAGAGCTTTATTGCTTACACACAAAGGGAATTTACCTTGGTATTGAATCTTCAAGTGCACAAATATAAATATAACAAAAAATATAACGTCTTGTTAACTCAGGTGAGAATGTTGACGAGCACAAGGCTGGAGATCATTATGTCAGGCTGATAGGGTTAGAATGGCAGACTTGACATGTTAAAAGGAGGGTGATGCTTGAAATCATTGTTCTTCCATTGTTAACCATGGTGACCAGCAAAGAAACGCGTGCAGCCATCATTGCGTTGCATAAAAATGGCTTCACAGGCAAGGATATTGTGGCTACTAAGATTGCACGTAAATCAACAATTAATAGGATAATCAGCAACTTCAAGGAAAGAGGTTCAGTTCTTGTAAAGAAGGCTTCAGGGCATCCAAGAAAGTCCAGCAAGTGCCAGGATCGTCTCCTAAAGAGGATCGAGCTGCAGGATCGGAGTGCCACCAGTGCAGATCTTGCTCAGGAATGGCAGCAGGCAGGTGTGAGTGCATCTGTATGCACAGTGAGGCCAAGACTTTTGGAAGATGGCCTGGTGTCAAGAAGGGCAGCAAAGAAGCCACTTCTCTCCAAAAAAAACATCAGGGACAGATTGATCTTCTGCAGAACGTATCGTGAATGGACTGCTGAGGACTGGGGCAAAGTCATATTCTCCGATGAAGCCCCTTTCCGATTGTTTGGGGCATCTGGAAAAAGGCTTGTGAGGAAAAGAAAAGGTGAGCGCTACCATCAGTCCTGTGTCATGCCAACAGTAAAGCATCCTGAGACCACTCAGGTGTGGGGTTGCTTCTCATCCAAGGGAATGGGCTCACTCACAATTCTGCCCAACAACACAGCCATGAATAAAGAATGGTACCAAAACACCCTCCAACAGCAACTTCTTCCAACAATCCAACAACAGTTTGGTGGAGAACAATGCATTTTCATAAGGCAAAAGTGAAAACTAAGTGGCTCGGGGACCAGAACGTTGAAATTTTGGGTCCATGGCCTGGAAACTCCCCAGATCTTAATCCCATTGAGAACTTGTGGTCAATCCTCAAGAGGTGGGTGGACAAACAAAAACCCAATATTTCTGACAAACTCCAAAAAGTGATTATGAAAGAATGGGTTGCTATCAGTCAGGATTTGGCCCAGAAGTTGATTGAGAGCATGCCCAGTCGAATTGCAGAGGTCCTGAAAAAGAACGGCCAACACTGCAAATACTGACTCTTTGCATAAATGTCATGTAATTGTCGATAAAAGCCTTTGAAACGTATGAAGTGCTTGTAATTATATTTCAGTACATCACAGAAACAACTGAAACAAAGATCTAAAAGCAGTTTAGCAGCAAACTTTGTGAAAACTAATCTTTATGGAATTCTCAAAACTTTTGGCCATGACTGTAGATTTTCTTTCTAGTGCCTAGTGATCTGAGACGTCGTTTGGACTGCGACAGTTCAAATTGGTTTTGGCCAGGGTGAATAGAGTCTCCCATCTTCCTTACTCTACCAATAATCCTCTCAGCAGTCCGGACTGTCCATTGTAGTCTTCTTATGTCTGATTTGGTAGCTGAGTCAAACCAGACATTTATTGATGAACACAAATCAGTGACGGTTGTATAGAACTGTGTTAGCAGCTCCTGTGGGAGGTTGAGCTTCCTCAGCTGGTGAAAGAAGTACAACCTCTGCTGGGCCATTTTCACTATGGAGTCTATTTGATTGTCACACTTCAGGAGGTGCCCAGGAACCTGAATGACTCCACTGCTGCCACTGTGCTGTTCATGATGGTGAGCAGGGGGAGTGTTGGGCTGTTCCTTCTGAAGCCCACTGTCTTCCTCACTGTTTTAAGCGTGTTCAGCTCCAGGTTGTTATGACTGTACCAGACAGCCAGCTGCTCAATCTCTTGTCTGTAAGCAGACTTGTCACCATCCTGGATGAGGCCAATGACTGTGGTGTTGTATGCAAACTTCAGAAGCTTGACAGAGGGGTATTTTGAACTGCAGTCATTTTTGTGCAGTAAGAAGAGCAGTGGAGAGAGGACACAACCCTGAGGAGCACCAGTGCTGATACTGAGGGTCCTGGATGTGAGTTTTCCCAATCTTGCTAGCTGTTAGAAAGCTGGTGAGCCACTGACAGATTGGGGTGGGCACGATGAGTTGGGTCAGTTTGGATGATAGAAGATCCGACATGATGGTATTGAAAGCCGAACTGAAGTCCACAAATAATATCCTTGCATGTCCCAGGTCATGTCCAATGCTGCAGGGGATCCTGATGTTCTTCTGGTGGGCCAACACAAGTCTTTCAAATGACTTCATGACAACAGATGTGAGAGCCACAGGTCTGTAGCTGTTGAAGGGTTAGTTCACGCAGAAATAAAATATCTATGAGTTATTACTCACCCTCATGTCGTTCCACAAGTCCTTTGTTCATCTTCAGAACAAAAATTAAGATATTTCTATATTAATCTGAGAGGTTTTTTTTATCCTCCAAAGCAACGTAATCACCTCATTCCAAGGTCCTGAAAAGTAGTCAAAACGTCGCTAAAATAGTCAACGTGACTACAGTAGTTCAACCTTAAAGTTATAAAGCGACAGGAAAACTTTTTGTATGGAAAAACAAAACAAAAATAATGACCTGATTCAACAATTTTTTTTCTCTCGTTTTCTCTGTTTGCTTGCTCTGTTTACGTTCTACATCAGAACGCAGACTCAGTATTGGCCGCTTAAAGTTCAAGATACAATGAAAATCCCCTTACCTTACAATTAAACTAAATCATTATAACTGAACCATTACACTCCCCGTCTGGTATAAAGCTTTTATACCACTATTTACTACTAAACAGTCTTTGTATCACTACTTTGGGAAAGCAGAAGAATAAGTTGAGTCACTGGGTGCAAGTAGGCACGAGTAGTTCCTTGCTAAACAACTTTAACTTCCACCTTTCTGACTCTCTTATCTTCGCTTGGGATGCTTTTGGTAATGAGTCCAATTGGCCATTCATTACGTTTAACTTGATCATCTTTTAACAAGACTACATCCCCTACTTGAATGTTATCTTTCCCCTGAGTCCATTTCCTTCTTGGCTGAAGCGCTGACAGATATTCCTGTCTCCAGTGCGTCCAAAAGGTGTCTGAAAGACCTTGAACGTGTTGCCATTGCTTTTTGTACATGTCCTTTATGTCAAATGTTCCTTCAGGAGTGGAAGCAACTCCTGCTTTTGGCGTAAGAAGCATAGACCAGGGGTTCCCAAACTTTTTAGCCCGCGACCCCCATGATAAATGCGCTGCTGCTCCACTAAAGCTTTAGCAAACAACAGCGCGTGATGTACGTAACTTGATTGTGATTGACGCTGATGTAATCTCGTATAATGTCTAGGACAAAATTACAAATTTAATTAAAAAATATACATTATATTTTTTTTAATCAGACTTTTCTGCAAACACCATTAAATAAGTATTGAATTAAATTAATTGCAAAAAAAATATATAGACCCTATATATTTTTTCCACTTTTAAAAAAAAAAGAGAAATCATCTCGCGACCCGCCCCCGCTTTGGGAACCACTGGCATAGACGGTGTCAGGATTGTTGGTGACTCTGAATCAGTACTTATGGGAACCAATGGATGAGCATTAGTTATTGCCTTGACTTCAGCCATTAGCATTGTGAGGACCTCATGGGTAAGACGAGTAGGACCTGACTGCAGTAACAGTGCGTCTAGAATGCGGCGGGCGATGCCAACCATTCTTTCCCAAGATCCAGCCATGTGTGATGAGTGAGGCGTGTTGAATGTCCATGTACAACCTTCGTTGCTGAGGTAATCTTGGATCTCAGGGTGATCTGTACTGATTTTTAGTTCTTTACAGGCTCCAATAAAGTTAGTGCCGCGATCTGATCTTAGAACTTTGGAAGGCCCTCTAATTGCGAAAAACTCTCTCAACGCATTGATAAAGCATGAGGTGGACATGGCTTCGATTACTTCTATGTGAACTTCACAAGTCCCTAAACAACTAAATAAAACTGCCCAACGTTTGCTTTCTGCAGCCCCACCCCTAGTCTTGCGAGTGACTACACTCCAGGGCCCGAAAACATCTAAGCCGACCCTAGTGAACGGAGGTTCGATGTTGGGATGGTCTTTTGGGAGGTTGGCCATTTTTTGTTCAACAGGTTTCCCTCTAAGCCTACGGCAAGTGAAGCACTAATAGATTACACTTGAGACTAGTTTCCTGCCTCCAATTATGCAAACACCAGCAGATCGCAGCGCTCCCTCAGTGAGATGACGACCTTGGTGAGCAACACCTTCGTGGTAATGTCTCACAAGCAGAGTCGATACATGATGTTTCTTAGGGAGTATCAGTGGGTGTTTTTCATCATACGGAAGGTCAGCTAGAGACATACGACTTCCCACCTTTAACAGTCCATGTGAGTCTAAGAAGGGGTTTAAAGTCCACAAGGGGCTTGTTTTGGGGATTAGTTCCCCTTTAAGCAGTTTCTTGATGTCTTCTTTGAATGAACATTGTTGAACGCTTGAGATGACTGTAAGTTTAGCTTGAGTTTGTGGATTTGTAGTGTTTTGATCAGCAGCTTTGGACTCTTTTCTAGCTAGAGTGATAAGTTTTGCCATACCTCGTATGAGATGTTTCCATGTTGAGAATCATTCGAACCGATGTGATCCGAGGGGTTCGAAGCTGGCTTTGGTTGCATAGACATTCACTTCTGGCCGAATTTCTGAATCATGCTCTGGTTCTATTAGTTCGAACTCGTCGGTATCTGCTGTAGATGAACACTGAGGCAATTCCTTTGCCAAGAATGGGGGTCCGGTGAACCAGTATGTTTGAGGCAGTAGAAGTGCTGCTATTGGTCGAGTAGCAACGTCTGCTGAGTTGTCTTCTGATGAGACATGATGCCATTGTGTTGGTACTGAAGATTTTCTGATTCTACAGACTCTGTTCGATACATAGACGTAAAATCTTCTTGATGTGTTGTAGATGTAACCTAATACAATCTTACTGTCCGTGTAGTAATTTACAGCATGAAGCTCTAAGTCGATTTCTTGGCATTTAAGCTCTGCCATTTCTGTAGCAAGGACAGCGGCACATAGCTCCAGTCGTGGAATTGTGTGAGCTGGTTTTGGTGCCAGTTTGGCTTTGCCCATAACAAATCCGGTGAGGTATTGTCCCTGCTCATTAACAACTCGCAAGTAGGCCATAGCTGCAATAGCTGTGGATGAGGCGTCGCTGAAAACATACAGCTCTCTGTGTTGTGCTGAGGAAAGAGACAATGGTACGTACGGTCTAGGAATGCGTGGGTACTCTAACTCGAGAAGAGTCTCTCCACACAGACCAAAGTCTTTCTTTGGCTGGCGATAAGGGGTCGTCCTAGTCACACGGTTCTGAGGTCAGTACTCTTATGAGTGCTTTTCCCTGTACAGTTATAGGCGCAACAAAACCTAAGGGGACATACAGACCATTAACAGTGGATAGCACGCCTCTTTTGGTGAATGGTTTTTGTTCTTTAGAGACTTGAAATGTGAACGTATCCGATTCAAGACTCCAGCTGATGCCTAAGCTTCTTTCCACAGGCAATGGGTCAGTGTCTAAGTCGAGGCTTTTGATGTCTTTAGCAAAGTCCTCTGCCGGGAACGCCTCCATGACCTTGCTGCTGTTTGAGGCAATTTTGTGTAAACGCAGATTTGACTCCGCTAACATTTTCTGTGTTTTTTGCAGGAGAGCGATTGCTTCGGCTTCAGTGGGGAGTGAGGTCAGACCGTCATGCACGTAAAAGTTTCTGGTGACAAAAAGCTCTGTGTCCTTGCCGTATTCCTTCACACCGGCTTCCGCTGCCTTGCGGAGCCCATAGATTGCGACAGATGGAGACGGACGATTTCCAAAAACATGGAATTTCATGCGATACTCTATGATCTCCTTAGTGACATCATTGTCTTTAAACCAGAGAAATCGCAGGAAATTGCGATGGTCTTCCCTTACTGTAAAGCAGTAGAACATCTGTTCCACATCTGTGGTTATTGCGATGAGCTCTCTGTAGAATCTTATTAGAACCCCAAGCAAGGCGTTGTTGAGGTCTGGCCGCTTAACAGGACGTCGTTGAGTGTTACACCCTCGTGCTTGGCGCTTGAGTCAAAAACCACACAGATTTGCCTTGGTTTCTGCGGGTGATACACCCCGAACATGGGGAGGTACCAACACTCTTCGCTCACCTGCAATGGAGGAGCAACTTCTGCTTGCTTGTTGTCTATGACCTTTTGCATGAACTGAACAAAGTGCTCTCCCATCTCAGGTTTTTTGACGAGACTTCGTTTCAGTGTGTTGAGTCTTTTTAAGGCCTGATCTCGATTGTTTGGTAGACGTTGTCTGGGCGTAATGAAGGGGAGGGGTGCAACCCAGCTGTTGGTTTCATCCTGATACATTTCTTTCTGCATTATTGTGAGAAATTGCGCATCCTGTTGAGAAGGTGCTTCATCCTCCCTCCTGGTGAAGATAGTATTGCCGAGATTGTCTGTTTGTATGGTCTGGTAAGTATCTGTGCAGATTTGAGTGTCTTTTAGTTGCCTTACAGATTTTTCTTTTATTTTTAGGGAATTGGAGCATGGACTGAGGTACGATGGACGTCCGTTGAGCAATATGTTTGTTTTATACGTTGCGACAGAACTTGGTTTGTGTGCACCATTCAAACAGACATCTCCCACAATAACCCAGCCGAGATCAAGGCGCTGAGCGAATGGGGCATTATGGGGACCATTGTACTGCTCTCTCACTTTGTGCAAACTTAGGATGTCTCTACCCAGGAGCAACAGGATTTGTGCATTTTAATCCATAGCATGTCTCTTGTGCGAGAGCGCCTTTAAGTGTGGGTGATATTGGGCAACTTCAGGCGAGGGGATCTCTGAGCGATCCTCTGGGATCATGTCACATTCCAGCATCGTAGGCAGCGGCACCTTTATGTGACCATTAATGGACTCGACAATGAAGTCTTTAGCCTTTCTCCCTCTAACTTCCATGATACCTGAACATGTTTTTAGGGTATACACCTCCGTACCTCCTTTGACGGTAAAGATGTCGAAAAAGTCAGAGCGGGGTAGAGACTGATTACTCTGATCGTCTATAACTGCATACAGGTTTATTGCCTTGTCCCTCTGACCTGCTGGATACACTCTGGCTAGGCATATTTTAGCACAAGACCTTGCGCCACGCCGTTCTCCACATACCTCTGTGCACATTGCGGTAGCTGAGACTGATGGTGTGCTAGGTTCAGGCTCCCCGCCATGCTGTTTCACCTCTGACGGCGGTGTGATGCTGTTCGAAGGGGGTGGGCCTGGATGTAACACAGTATTGTGTCTTTCACTCCCACATTCTTTGCAGGTGATTTTGATCTGACAGATTTTGGCTTGGTGTTTGGTGGATGCGCAACACTTGAAACATATGTTTTTATCCTTTAGATATGTTTTTCTCTCTTCTAAGGACTTGCTGCGGAAACCGTGACATTTCCTGAGGGGATGCGGTTTTTTATGCAAAGGACATTGTTTATCTGGATCCTCACTAACTATTTCTGTCTTATTCACTGCAATCATAGGGTGAGTGCTGTCTTTAACAGGTCTCTCAAACTTGGACTGCACTGCTGACAGAAAGGAGAAGCTGGGATCATTGCTTATGCGTGCTTGCTCTCGTACAAAGTTAGAAAAGATAGAAAATGGTGGAAATGTGGCATTGTAATCTACCTTGTATTTGGATGCATGCGAGATCCATCTTTCTTGTAGGGAATAAGGGAGCTTTTCCACTATGGGATTAACGCCACGAGCTGTATCCAGAAAGGCTAGCCCAAGTGAATAACGTTCTGCTTTAGCTAGTTGTAGTTCGAGCAAGAGATCTCCTAGCTCTCTTAGCTTATTTGAGTCTCTAGCTGTAATCTTAGGGAAGTTTTCAACCTTTTGAAAGAGTGCATGTTCAATTACCTCAGGAGCCCCGTAGGTTTCTTCCAGGCGCTGCCAGATCATGTTAAGGGCTTCAGCGGTGTCATTGATTTGAGCTGCGCTGATACGTTTAGCTTGTTGGTTCGACTTTGGTCCAAGCCATTTTACAATTAGATCTAATTCTTCTTTGGGGGACAGGGACACATCTTTAATGACATTCATAAATGAGGATTACCAGCTACGATAACTTTGTGGATCATCATCAAAGGTTTGCAAAGTGGCTGACACCAGTTCACGCTTCATTAGATATTTAGCCACATCATTTACCGTAGATGTGTCTGTTAAGGATTTGGGGGCGTGGAGCTGAATGACTGGTGTTGATGATTGAGAACTGGATGTGGTGTTGACATGTATGTGGATGGCCACTGCGGTCTGTGCTGCGGCGTTTCTCGCTTGATTCCAGGTGTAATGTAGGGGGATGCTGATAATTCTGCGCCCGTGTTGTGATGTTGGTAGAAGGGGTTCGTAATTGAGATTCGAGGCTGTGGTTGCACTTGGTTGCTTTGCGAGAATACTTGATTATCAATGAAATCTTGAACCTTTTCCTTGGAGTCCACAGGGTTGTCGCAGAGATGTTCTTTGCTATAAGGCTGTTGTTCTTCTAACTGTGCGGCTGCTTCCAGTATCTCTGCTTCTGCTGCAGCAGCGGCTGCTTCTTTCTTTATCTTTAAAATATGTAGCTGAGCCTGCATTTCAGCTTGTTGTTTCATTACTTCAGCTTCCTCTTTTGCATAGACCACCTGCGCTTGTACAGCCTCAGCCTTGGCTCGCGCTTTGAGAGCTGCTACGCTTGCAGATGACCTAGTAGACCGGGTTGAAGAAACAGAGCTCGTTTCCAGTGCCTCTTCTTGTGCTTTCAGCATGTGGCTCCCTGGCGTTTGTTGGCGTTGCAGGTCAGATAGCTGCCACATGACGATTTGATGACTGAAGTTAACAGCTTCTGAAAGGGGTTGTATGCTGATAATAAGGCTTTTTACTGTTCTGTCCTCGCTAGATGTGTGACTTCTCTAACCAGTTAGACAGACAGTGAACAGACGAGATGTTGATTCATGGCCTTTAATCTTGCTGGTTTTCATGAATCTTTACTTTTAACATTGTAAAACTGTAATCAGACATGGAAAATACAGCAATTAGAATTGTAATCAAATTACACGTTCAAAGTGCATATCTGACAGAGCATCTTTTACTGCCTAAAGCATTCAAAAGAAACATCCAATCAACAACAAAAGATCGCTAGCATACGGCGCTAACTAATGCTCACACTATGTACTGTACTTTATTTCTTAGCAACCTTTGCATCTACAGATTAAGGAATTTACTATCTAACCTCTTTAATTTATTAAACGTCATATTTATGTAATAAACTATAGCGACTTACAGCCTTATGCGGGCCACGATTCACCGTACGAGCCGCTCTTCAGCCACGACACTTTCCAATGAACTAACGCAACACGGATCAAAACGGAAGTTTCAATACACGAACTTCGCCACAAGAGGGCGCTTAAAGTTCAACATACAATGAAAATCCCCTTACCTTGCAATTAAACTAAATCATTATAACTGAACCATTACAGTGGAGCATTTGAAGCAGGGAATTTCACATTGCTCCAGTGTTCTGTTGAAGATCTGCTTGAAGCTTGGACTGTCCCTGTACTTGATTAATTTTTTCAAAATATTTTTCAAAATAAATAAATAACAAATATTACTTAAATATTTATTGAATAATTCAGTTTTGATGTTGGAATAGGCAATTATGAACTGAACTCTATCTTAGTATTTGTCTATTAAAGTATTTGGTAAGCTAAGTGACTGCCTTAATTAAACTGAGGTTTGCAACAGAGTACCTCAAATGAACATGTTAACTCTGGCTTTGTGACAATGTATTCATGGTGCTGTTGAACAGTTTTTTTATTAGACTTTATTTATTGATTTACTATATGCTTGATACAGTGTTATATAAATATGTAAATCTATGCCTTGGAGTAACATTCACTTTTATTGAAATTATTAACTTCATTATTATTTGTGCAATATTTGTGCAATTATTTACTGTTAGTGAGCTTTTGTCTTTATAAGTGGTACATACGAGTGTAGCGTTAAATTTCTTTTTCTAAATTTAATTAATTAATTTAATAATTAATCAATAGTTAAGTAACAATTCAACTTTCTTTTAGCTATCTAAGGTTGTCCAATTAAAATGTGAATATGAATTAACATTAAATAATGAATGATCGTGAATATGCTTTTCTGTAAATGAAAAAAAAAACAAAAGTTGAAAATGTATTGCAGTTGATCAGTACATCATTAATACAATCAAATTCTTTAAAACAAGAACGAGACATATTAAAAAAAAATCCTATGTGTTATTCAGAGTGCTGACAAGCATGTTTTTATGGAGGACCAGGAGTGACACATAAAAATAATAAGATGAATCAATTAATTCATTTAATAATTTACACACAAAAATGTAAATAAATAAATCACTTTTAAATAGAAAAATAAATAGACGTATTTAAAGTTGTTTATTTAATTCCTGTTTTTAAACGTAGATTAATAGAACAATAAAAAAATACATTTGTAAATCATTTTAAATCTCTTTTTAAATCGCCTTTTAAATGGCTCTTTAAATGGCTTTTTAAAACGCTTTTTAAAAAAAGGATTTGCCAATTGCTTTTCTCTCTCGGTTTGCCAAACGCTTTTCTTTCTCCATTTGTCAATCGAGTGCTAAAATGCCATTGGACAGTACACACGTGGGAGCAACCAATCAGCTTTCGCCTCAATTTGAAGAGCCGACTCTCTCTACAAGAGTTCGAGCACGCGATCACGCAAAGCGTCAGGCGAATCTGAACGTGTTTGGAGAGGTTATAATGGTTTTCGTCGGACTGTCCTCAGCGACACTACAACACATCCTGCTGTCTCTTCTGCCGGTACATCAACGACTGGTGTTGTTCGAGAACGCTTGGAAGTTCAACCAGCGTGAGGGCCGCAGAGTCGCTGAATGACCTCAAACTGAACCCAAATCCATCCATTTATTGTACAAGTACAATTATCCGCGGCGTTAGCCGCGTCTTCCCTCAACTGAAAAACTCTTTTACATATAAAATGATAATCGAGAGGAGAATTTCTTTCGCAAAAATCAGCTAAAGCAAACAAATCATCTACAATACTTCTAAACACACATTTAGCTTCGCCTGACATTTTGCGTGATCGCGTTGCTCGAACTGTCTTTAGAGAGTCGGCTCTTCAAATTGAGGCGAAAGCTGATTGGTTGCTCCCACGTGTGTACTGTCCAATGGCATTTTAGCACTCGATTGACAAATGGATAAAGAAAAGCGTTTGGCAAACCGAAAGAGAAAAGCAATTGGCAAATCCTTTTTTTAAAAAGCGTTTTAAAAAGCCATTTAAAAAGAGATTTAAAATGATTTACAAATGTATTTTTTTATTGTTCTATTAATCTACGTTTAAAAACAGGAATTGAATAGACAACTTTAAATACGTCTATTTATTTGCCTATATAAAAGTGATTTATTTATTTACATTTTTATGTGTGAAGTATTAAATTAATTAATTGATTCATCGTTTTATTTTTATGTGTCACTCCTGGTCCTCCATATGTTTTAGCTGTTTTGTGTTTTTCAATCGAAAGTCGCTTAATATCTTTTGCTAACTCAAATTAATATTCATGATTATTTTATCTTTTGTCCATATGAGATGTTCATCTCTAAGTTGTGAACTTTCTCACTCTTTTCCACTTCCAATAGTCCCTTTCGTGGCTCTGACACAAGAACCCTCTACAAACGAGTGTCAAGGACAATCCAGCTGTCAAGTATTTAAGGCTCTTCACAAAGGCCCTGATTCCAGGCTCAAAGCTGGAGATAATACGATGGAAAGCAGATTAAAGAGGGGTTAACAGCGAGTGATTAGCTGCTTTATCTGCACTGGGCGGCAGATTAACTGCCATCGCTAACACAGAACCACACTACAGGGTGAAAGAGATGATCCGAATTAGCCAGGTTTTGGTGCTGGAAATGAGATTAAATGAATTGTGTGTCTTGCACTGTACAAATGTAGTTTTGCGTGTGTTGAATCTGTTTGCCATGTATGTGTGTGCCTGAAGAAAATCCTGTGTGTTTGGTAGACAAACCTCAAATCCTTCCACCAGGAACATTTGGGAGGAGCGAAATTGTGTCTTTTGGATCCCTATAAAAGAGGGATCACTTTGCAATAGTTTGAGGGAGCCTTCATCTTGTGATCAACGAAGAGAGAATTTACACACTTTTTGACTCTTTTTGTGATGCTACTGTAATCTACAGAAGGAAATACCACCATTGATTTAAGCTTTAAGGTGTTACAGCATTCTCGGTGGAGTGGTTGCCACTTTCAAGAAAGATGAAGGCAATACCCGAGTTTCAGGAAGATTTCTACATCCCCATAGCTTTAGATACCAACAACATCTCAGCTTTCAGCCCTTTCGTTGTCCCCCAGGACTACCTGGGTCACCATGGCGTTTTCATTGCCATGGCTGCCTTCATGTTCTTCCTTTTCGTCGCAGGGACTGCAATCAACGTCCTTACCATTGCTTGCACAATTCAATACAAGAAACTCAGATCTCACCTTAACTATATTCTTGTGAACCTTGCCGTTGCCAACCTGTGGGTGTCTGTTTTCGGTTCCTCGATAGCATTCTACTGCTTCTGGAAGAGGTACTTTATCCTCGGGGTGACAGCATGTAAAATTGAGGGCTTCACTTCATCAATTGGAGGTATAATGCAACATGCATTCACAAATTTGAATGTTTCTGTGTTAGCGTGTTGTAGTTCATAGATACAGATTTTAAAGTCAGAACTTATTCTTATGTTCTGCTTCTGGTCTCCGATGGTTTCACCAAACCCTTTTTCCATTTTTTGTTGCAGGAATGGTGAGTTTGTGGTCTCTTGCTGTGGTCGCTCTTGAAAGGTGGCTGGTCATTTGCAAACCCCTTGGGAACTTTACTTTCAAGACCCATCATGCCATACTTGGCTGCGTATTTCCTTGGATTTTTGCACTGGCAGCTGCACTTCCTCCACTGTTTGGATGGAGCCGGTAAGTCCCACTGCTTACACTGATGAGGATATTGCCAATGACAATGCATCCCTCCCGTGAACCTGGAGAAAGAAAAACAATGCCTAGCACCTTTTTGCCTAAGTCTTTGAGTGCAGTCCTCTGATTGAATTGTGCAGACTTGTCAAGCTTACTGAGATTTGTTTTACAGGTACATACCTGAAGGTTTGCAGTGCTCTTGTGGACCTGACTGGTATACGACAAACAACAAATACAACAACGAAACCTATGTCATGTTTTTGTTCTGCTTCTGCTTTGCGGTTCCTTTCAGCACCATCGTAATCTGTTATGGTCAGCTGCTCATCACACTTAAATTAGTGAGTACAAATCATGTTTACTATTGAAAACTGCCTCAGAATTATTCATTTTAGTAAAAGGTCAACGTTTCAGGAAAAGAGTCAAAGTTTAAGCCAGGAAGAGGTAAGAAGAAGTAAACATTAAAACCACAAAACCATATTATTTTTCATATTATGTTCTTTATTTTGATCTGAAAACTTCAGATGGGCAAGTGAATGCTCAAAATGATCAAATTACATGTATTGAATGCACACTTTTCTTTTCTTTTTTTTTGAAGACAAGCTTCACACTAACATTTTTACTTAGACCAAATGCTAACACAAGTGATAAAATACCATTAATTGTATATTACTTACATAAATAAATAAAAGATAAATTTGTTTCATTGCTCTGCCACATTGAGATGCACATTGATCCCTGTCCACTAGGTGGAGACTATGAATGGGTTTCTGTGGTCATGTTGCCAATTGCTCTAAAATCCCTTGTCTGTCCTACCAGGCAGCCAAAGCTCAAGCAGATTCAGCTTCGACCCAGAAGGCAGAGAGGGAGGTGACAAAGATGGTGGTGGTAATGGTGTTTGGCTTCTTGTTATGCTGGGGACCATATGCTATCTTTGCTCTCTGGCTAATTACCCACCGTGGTGAATCATTTGACCTGAGACTGGCAACTATACCATCCTGCCTTTGTAAAGCCTCCACAGTGTACAATCCTGTCATCTACGTCGTAATGAACAAACAGGTATAGTATTATCTGGACATTTGGTGTTGTGTTGTTGCAGTTTGTTCCCATATGGCATAACTAATTTCTTCAAATAAAATGTGCTACTCATTTCTTTTGAAACCCAGTTCCGTTCCTGTATGATGAAGATGGTCTGTGGCAAGAATATTGATGAAGAAGAGGCTTCTTCTTCATCTCAGGTCACCCAGGTCTCCTCTGTTGCACCAGAGAAATAAACCCATTCTTAATGTAACCTCATCATGCAGACAGAACCACTCTGCTGGCAGTGAAAAATAATGTTACAATGACTGTAAATAATAATCATAGACCCAATAGGAATTTTTGCTTTTAATGTCAACATTTTTGTAACTTGGTCTTGGCTTGCTGAACAAGTAGAATGAGTAGAAGTTCATTATATTCATTAAAAATGTACAATAAATGCAAAGAAAGAAAGAAAGAATTGTGTTGTTAAATTTATCAGTTCAAGAATTGCGACATACATTACAATAGTTTATATTAATTATAATACAGTAGTTTTAGTTCTTCCTCTTTTAAATAGACTGTTGTATTGAGAACACCATTTTACAACAACTAAAATATAAAAACAGAGAAGTATCTCATATACATGATTGTAATCAAGTCCGAAGCCCATGAGTAATGGAGTAACACATCCGGGGATGGTCTGAAAAGCAAAGTCAAACAAAGTATTAGGCTATCTATCATGCAAAGTTGATTTGCTTTGATTTGTTGCACTAATTAATCATTTTTTTCAATACACTAAAAAGTATTCATGAGAATTTAAATGCAGTACTTTTCAATGACTCTGTAGAAATACAGAATAAAGGTCATTACTCAGTCATTGATCGTGAATGAGCGCTTATACGCACCTTAACTTCTTGTACTTCATCCAATAAGTATTTCACTTTCAAATCAAGATAAAAGTGCAAAGAAAGATTATGAAACATATGAAACTTGAATCAATTCAAGAACAATATCAACTTGGTTATTTATCTAGATACCAAACCACATCTAGAAATTAAACCACAAATGATGTTATAGAAACAATGAGCAGTGAAAGCAAAGTTTTGCTCATGTTAGATTAACATCTATTATATGGATTAATTCCATTCAAAAATGTAAAAACTGTAAAACAAACGTTCAGTACTAAATACCGTGAATATAGCGGTTGTCCAATGGCTGACCATGTGAGACCAAACTATTGTCTTGAGCTTTCGTTGAGAATTCAGTTGTATATCCGAGTTCTGCTAGTAGTGAACTTTTGCCAATCACGAATAGTTCAGAACTAGCGGAATTCCAGACATAGGACTGACTGAGTGCTGCCCCATGATACTTTCTGATCCATTTGTTTCTGAAAAACATCCTTTTCAACTACATCTCTGAAAATCTATGATATACCATCAAACAACCCTGAATTCTCAAAATTTAAAAATCTCAAAAATATTTTAAATTAGCTTCCACTTTAAAAGACCATAAGGAACAAATACCTGTTTTGGAAAAACGTGGATACCATTTTAAAAATGAAAAGACAAGAACTTGTTGAAAAAAAAAGTGTACTGACTGCTCTCGTCGTCATGTTGGCTCCATCCTCACCCTGGTTTGGTCTGTTCACGCCTTAGTGTTCACTTCCTCCTGCTCCACTTTGCCACAATAGTTAGAGAAGTCGATGGCTGAAAAAAAGAAAAGAAAATGTCAATCGTCAGAAACAGGGAGAGATTAAAACTGACCTCATCAAGATTTTCAGATAAACCCTGCTTTCCCTAAACTGAACCATCAATCCATTGGGATTAGGAAGGTTTGGGCTGCATCCTTGTCAATACTAATTAGGATGTCACGTAGAGGGTACCTGGGTACCCCAGTTGTCCCAATAAGCTGATTTGGACTTTAACCTAGATATCTGACTTACAGTTACCTTACACATATGATTGAAACTTTATAACATTTGTTTTAAATGGACGTGAGACTATATGAATGATTACGTGTTGTTGGCACAGTGTTTACAGTGACGTTGATATAACTGAGAAAATGTTAATGTCCTTTATAAAGGCTTAAATATACTCTTTAGGGAAGTCATTATTTACATTTGATCAAATTAGGTGTTTTGAAATAAGCTGAAATATAAAAAATGAAGCTTCTTTAATTGTATTATTAGATAATAAAAATAATAACTTTTTCCTGCTGAAATGTTTCGTGTCTGTGCACTCTCAGAAAAAATGTACAAACGCTGTGACTGGGGATACCCTTTCAAAAGTACACCTTTGTACCCTATTTACCCCTAAGGAATCCATTTTAGTATTTTAAATATATTAGTAACTTTTGAAAGGTTACCAGCACAGTGACAGCTTTTGTACCTTCCATTCAGAGAGTGTGCATAGAATAGAATAGAAGCTATGCAATAGCAAACGTTTACAATTAAACTTCAATTTTAACTGAAACCCCCAGATGGAATGTTTCTTTTATGCAGCTTTTGTTTTTGAACACTAAAAAGGAGCCAGAGTACTGTAATCTGATGCTGTTTTATCTTTTTTTATTTTCTATATTTTTTGAGGGGTGCTAATTTTTTTTGCAATAATGATGTCATATATCTTTTAATGGCAGTGACACTGAACAAGTCAAAGACAACACAAAGGGGTCTATGACCTAAACGTAAAATGTCATAGAAAGCATCAAATAGCCTTGGCACCTTATAATCACTACTGACTTGGTCGTGCCAAATGTCACCGCACAGTGTTTTGGTTTACCTGTGATGGCTTCAACAATCCTAGGAAGGAACTGTAGCTTAGACCTCCTGTAAGCCTAATGAATGAGTTTTTGTTCTGCTCTTGATACCTGTTTTGACCTCAACAACTCTCCACCCTGTAAGCCAGAGCATCCTCCTCTTTTTGCGTATAAAAGCACTTTGACGAGAGCCCAAAGTCTGTCGGTGCTAGTCGGCCAGAGACAGAAGGTAGTAGAAGCACAAAGGCCCAGACCTTTACAACAGCTAAGTAACTTCAGGTTTGGGCTATACAACAACCCCAAAAATGGCAGAGCAATGGGGAGATGCGATGTTCGCAGCCAGGCGAAAAGGAGATGAAACAACAAGAGAAGCGATGTTCGTATATACTAACAGCAATAACACCAAGGGTGAGTTTTTAAAATTTCTTCTACTTTTTATTTGATTGTAATTTGAATAGGTTTGAATAGGGAGGTTGTGTGAATTGAATAGGTTGACAAAAAATTGTTTATAGGAAATTGTTAAATCATAGCTATTCTGTTAGAATGATAAAGCCATGTGAAAGTCTTTGTGGACTTTTGAATGTTTTGACAGAGTGATAGGAAAGGAAATTACTCTTAAGCTTCAAATATATGATCTTTTGATCTTAGAGATCTCTGTGCATTTTGGCCAGAACAATTTCAGACTGAGAAATATGGAGCATCAGAATAATGAGAGCTAGTTGCAAAAGCTGTTAAGTGAGAACTCCTTAAAGATGATAATATTACTGCTCTTTATTTCTCATTTCCAGATCCCTTTGAGGGACCCAACTACCACATTGCTCCTCGATGGGTGTACAACCTAGCAACACTCTGGATGTTCTTTGTGGTCGTCGCCTCGACCTTCACCAATGGCTTGGTGCTGGTGGCCACGGCCAAATTCAAGAAGCTCCGTCATCCTCTCAACTGGATCTTGGTCAACCTTGCTGTAGCTGATCTAGCAGAAACTCTGTTGGCCAGCACCATCAGTGTGACCAACCAATTTTTTGGCTACTTTATCCTTGGACATCCCATGTGTGTTTTTGAGGGCTACACTGTGTCTGTATGTGGTAAGTTAATGCCCAAAGATATCATTATGAATACATTAGACCAAAGTTCAATATATATATATATATATATATATATATATATATATATATATATACACACACACAAACACATAAATATTTACATTATTGAAACTTTGTCTGTTTTTTAATGATATCTAACAACACAATCAACAGGTATTGCAGGTCTGTGGTCTTTGACTATGATCTCTTGGGAGAGATGGGTGGTCGTCTGCAAACCATTTGGAAATGTCAAGTTTGATGGTAAATGGGCATCTGCTGGTATCGTCTTCACATGGGTTTGGTCTGCCGTCTGGTGTGCACCTCCCGTCTTTGGCTGGAGCAGGTAAAATGACTTGAAATGAAATTATCAATAAGTAACAAAGGCATTTCACAGCTATATATATTTTAATCTTAGTAATTCATCATAACATCATTGAATTATTTGGGTGGTAAGATCAACATAAGATCAACAACATAGTTTCACACAAGCTTACATTTGGATCTTTCAACAGATATTGGCCTCATGGTCTGAAGACCTCCTGCGGCCCTGATGTCTTCAGTGGAAGCGAGGACCCTGGTGTCCAGTCCTACATGATTGTCCTAATGATCACATGTTGTTTAATCCCTCTGGCCATCATCATTCTCTGCTACCTGGCAGTGTTCATGGCCATTCATGCTGTAAGTTGTTGTCTCCTTGACTGCTTTCAAAAGTTAATCCCAGTTTCTAAAAACGCACTAAGCATCTATCATTTCTTTCCAACAGGTCGCCCAGCAGCAGAAGGATTCTGAGTCCACACAGAAGGCAGAGAAGGAAGTGTCCAGGATGGTGGTTGTCATGATCCTGGCCTACTGTGTTTGCTGGGGTCCTTATACATTCTTTGCCTGCTTTGCAGCTGCAAACCCAGGCTATGCCTTCCACCCCCTGGCAGCAGCCATGCCTGCCTACTTTGCCAAGAGCGCCACCATCTACAACCCCGTCATTTATGTCTTCATGAACCGACAAGTAAGTCAATGCTGTTTAACAAAGCTCAAACCTTGAGCACAATAAGAAAACCTCACATGAATCTTTGTGAAATAATATTGATTTCTCTTTCTTTGCAGTTCCGCGTATGCATCTTGCAGCTCTTTGGAAA
The DNA here is from genome assembly GCA_037194245.1 of Opsariichthys bidens. Lineage (NCBI taxonomy): Eukaryota > Metazoa > Chordata > Actinopteri > Cypriniformes > Xenocyprididae > Opsariichthys > Opsariichthys bidens. The sequence goes on from CM074299.1 coordinate 7,888,032, forward strand.
GAAGGTGGATGATGGGTCTGAGGTGTCCACATCCAAGACAGAAGTATCCTCTGTGGCTCCTGCATAAATTGCGCACCAGATCTCAGAGAAAACATCTTGAGTCAGATATGGGAAAAAAAGATGAAAATGGGACTTTTTATATTCCTTGTTTACCCTCACCGACAACTTTGCTTCCAGATATATCGGATCGATGGGGAATACCTTGTTGCGTGGCACTGTGTGTTAACACATTACTTTCTCAACGGCCCTGTGGCTTAAGATCCACCAGAATGATGTTACAGTTTTTATGGTAATCATTTGTCATACAATCATTTGTCCATGATACTCTAATCCACTGACAATTGTGCACTGCTTTGTTGGAATGTGACACTCAGAATGGAACTAACAGCAAAAAGGTTTTGCCTCATTGAAATGTACAATTTTTGCTGATTTGATGTTCAGTGGCAATGTAATAATATCTCTGTAATTTTAATTTTGTAGCCATCTTGCAAGAAAACAAAAATGACAAAAAAAATGTTTGATAGATAGATGCCTGCCCATGTACAGCATGTATTATGGTTATTTTTTTTCTTTGATGAAAATAAAAAAAAAAAGCAGCAAAATAAATATTCTGTTCTCTGTGTCTTTCATTACACATGCCAGGAATTGAAATAGCCAAGATCTGGTCCCTTTTAACATGCATTTCAGAAATTACTAACATAGGAAATGTTATTGCACTGGGTAGTCAAAGTTACCTTTTGTTGCAAATAGGAATGGAAGAAATAATATTTGCTATGGTATCCCATGTACCTCTCCCGATATTTATCCCACAATAGTTTACTTCCACATTCAGGAAATGTGAAAAGGATGCATTATCTTGTTTTCACTGTACACTTTCCCCAGATTTCGCTTAATAGAAATTACAAATAAAGAAACTGCACTGATATCCCTAAGATATCAAATTAAAGCAAATTAACTTTCAATTAAATACTTTGTTGTGCTAGATAGGATTTCAAGCTTAAAAGTCACTTCTCGAAATCTGCAAATAAGAGGAGCAAGTCGATTGCAATTCCTTCATTTAAGCCTGAGGGGCTAAGCAATCTAAACTGGAACGTGACACTAAAAGCACTGCTTATCTAAGGAAGATTAACCTCAAATTGAAGTCTTACCTTTTTGATTCTGAGTATTCATGTGCCACCGTGTACTTGGGTGCAAATGTTTGCATGGACGTGTGCTTTCATCCCATACGTGTGAGGTCATCAACAGCAGTTAAGGCCCATACTTCCCATTGCAGATTTGGGGGCACTTCCTATAATGCGAGACAGCTGTACCCCAGCTAGCCATAATTCGCTTCATGTCAGAAAGTTGCAAGGATAATCTTTATGGTGATGTGCTGGTATAAATTGCTTTTGATACCGTCTCCCAGTTTGTTGGTAGCGCTTTCAACCACAAAAGAGGGATCAGTCACCAACTCGGGGAGAGAAAAATCCTGTGGCAAACGCTGCAAAATTTACTCTTTTTGGTCACATAAAAATGGGTAATTGTGAATAAATCTCCAGATTTTTCATCTCCAGGGTTTACAAAATGTCAGATTGGGCCAATTATGGTGTATGCTGCCAGACGATAAGGGGACGACTCAACAAGGGAGTCTGTTTTCGTCTATACCAACAGCAATAACACAAGGGGTACTTTATCTTCAAGAACACAACTTCATGTCCTGTATTTTATGAATGAGTAGAAGAGGAAAATTGTAAAACAATGTCTTATCTCTTCAGTAATCTCTGTGAGGGACCCAACTACCGCATTGTTCCTCGATGGGTGTACAACATCGCAACATCGTCTAGATGTTCTTTGTGTTTGTTGCCTCGATCTTCATCAATGGCTTGATGCTGTTGGCCACGGTCAAATTCAAGAAACTACGTCACCCTCTCGACTGGATTTTGGTCGACCTTGCTATACCTCATCTATCAGAGACTCTATTGGACTCTATTTTGGCTACTTTATCCTTGGACATCCCATGTGTAGTTTTGAGGGCCACACTGTGTCTGTATGTGGTAAGTTACTGCCCACAGAAAGCAAATATACATTAAAATTATTTGGACCAAAACTTTGTCTGTTTTTCAATGATACCTAACAACACAATCAACAGGTATCGCTGGTCTGTGGTCTTTGACTATGATCTCTTGGGAGAGATGGGTGGTTGTCTGCAAACCATTTGGAAATGTCAAGTTTGATGGTAAATGGGCATCTGTTGGCATCATATTCTACTGGGTTTGGTCTGCTGTCTGGAGTGCACCTCCCATATTTGGCTGGAGCAGGTAAGGGTGGAAATATTGCAGTTTTCCATTCTACATGATTTGATATAAAGAAAATCTTTCCTGCTCTGAAAATATTGGTCTCACGGTTTGAAGACCTCCTGTGGCCCTGATGTATTTGGAAATCTTTAAGAGGCAAATTTTTCACTTTGTTTGCAAACTGAGAATGTTTTCAGTCATCTCCGACAGGTTGCCCAGTTGCAGAAACAATCCGATTCCATGCAGAAATCTGAGAAGGATGTGTGCAGAAAGGTGGGGTTTGCTGGGTCCCTTACATTTCCTTTGCAGGTTTTCTCTGGCATGAAACTCATGTCATTTATAGCTCCTATCGAACAAAATTAAGACTTACAGACTTAAATGGGACATATTATGAAAATAATAGACAGACTTTTTCCATGTTTAAGGGTTATAATCGGGTCCCCGGTGTATCTACTAACCCAGAAAATGTGAAAAAAGAAATGTCCAATTTCATATATATTTCATGATGTTTGCAAATTGCCTTTCTGAATGTGTTTCGTTAGCATGTTGCTAATGTACTGTTAAATGTGCCTAAAGTTACCATTGTTTCTTACTGTATTCATGGAGAGCAGAGCCATGTCGTTATTTTAATTTTCAACCCGAAAACGCTTGCAGTCTGTATAATTCATAAACGCATCTTCATTCTTATTGAGTCTCTCCAACATTTTGTAACTTTAGCCATGTTAGCTGTGCAGCACGAATCGAATGTTAGCGAACATCCCCAAAATACATGCCATATCTATGTGATATACTGCATCATGAACAGTTTGTAATGATCCATTTTGAGATTATTTTTGTTGTGTGAGCTTCTCCTGTATTGTTTATGCCTCAGTGCATAGGAATCGTGAACTTGGGGGTGGAGAGCATGAGCTCATTTGCATTTAAAGGTACACACACCAAATCAGCACATTTTTTCTCCCCAAAATTAGGCAGTTAAAACCTAAACGTTTAATAAAAAAAATCTGTGTCTGAGTATTTTGAGCTGAAACTTCTGAGGACACCTGAGACTATCTTGTAAAAAGGGGCATAATAGGTAACCTATAGGTCACCTTTAAAGTTGAAATTGTATTATGAAAGAAACTGTTTACTGTCCTGGGAAGCGAACAAACATCATTTAGCAAGATCTAAAGGGATTCATTTGCAATGCAATGTTGTTTGAATGTCACTCAAATGTTTTATGAAATTTCTCTTATACAAGTAGGCTGAAAAATGTAATTAATATTAAAAAACAGGCCCAATGTAAAATGTAAAGACAATTATTGTTGTTGTCACAGAGCTATGTTTTGTAAAAGGATTTGCAAATGAAAAAAAATGAAAAAATAAATGTTTATGTTATATTGTATCAAAATGAATCATTGATGTATTTGCTTCAGTTACAATTATGGACACTGTTCTCAAATTGTAAGTAGAAGTCAGTAAATGCAATGTTTAGTTCCTCATCTTAGTTAGAGTTAGTTGTAAAATACACCACTGAAAATCGATGTAAAGTTGATGGGCAGATGAGCTAAGAACACAGAAACAAAAGCGAAAGACTTTAATGATGGTCTTCAAGAATGGATAACTATAACAAAACTGCATGTATATGCTTCCTGAAAATTTGCAAATCCAATAGAATTTCCAATAGAAAATCAGTCTTGCAAGGGTTTTTTACAAAGGATAGATGCAGAGCACATGAAGCCAGGTAACATCTTGTAATCTCATATAAGCTCTGTTCCACATCAAGAGGATAGAGGATTTCACCTAGGCTGGCCAGTAAAGTCACGACTTTTGCTAGGAAGCTTACATGACGGTACTCATTAGGTTAAAACACTGTTGATTGTATTTGTATGAGGGCATTCGTGTGACCGTGTTGTGGATTCGTCATATTGCTCATCTGCATGTGTATTTGTCTAAGCTATAGACTTTATTCAGGGCACTTGTGCACATGCTGTGATATTTCTGTGTACAACAATTTGAGTCAGTTACTAATTATCTAAATGGAAAATTTTGCACCTTTATATAGAGAAGCTTTTTACACTCATTTTAACGAAACATTTAATGATGAGGCAGACCAGAAACCTATTGTAAAGCTTTGTATTATTAATGTATTACCACCTCTCTTCTACATCATCTAATGATATACGACATTTTATTCAGTGCGTATATTACTGATGTGGATTTTTAACATATTTGGTGACTCAGTTTTTCACAGTATTGTTTTATTTTTATTTATTTATTTATTTTTTACAAATGTGTTTTATTCAGTTGTGTTTTTTGTGGATTTACTCTAGCAGTTTACAGGCGGAGGGGGTTTGATAAAACACCTATGTTTGTAAAATGTATTGGACTGTTTTGTCATTTTAAAGGAAAAATAGGTGTGAATCATAAAATATTATTCTATTCTATTCTATTCCAAATCAGTCTAACTTCAGGAATTCATTTTGGACTTTGAATCATAGTTACATACCGGACAATAAAATTGTGCTTTCTCGACATTTCTTAGGGCTGGGTAGGTTACTTTTAAAATGTACTTCACTACAGATTACAAAATGCATGCTTTAAAAATTAATTTTTAACGTATTTCATTACATTACTCAAGTTTAGTAACTTAATCTAAATACTTTAGAATACTTGGTTTCATTTTCATCATTTGGCAGACGCTTTTATCCAAAGCGACTTACAAGGGGAGCAATTAGGGGTTAGGTGTCTTGCTCAAGGGCACTTTAGTCATGGTATCAAAGGTGGAGAGAGTGTTGTTTATTCACAAATAAAACACTTTCAATTCCTTCCGGCAAGGGAATCGAACCAGCAACCTTCAGATTACAAGCCCAACTCCCTCACCACTAGGCCACGACTACCTACTTCAGAATACTAATAAGTGTGGAACAAACACAAAAAAGGTAATTGCAACTTTTTATCTCTCAATTCTGACTTTTTCCCTCAGAATTGCATGATATAAAGTTGCAAGTGCAAGTTATAAAGTCAGAATTATGAGATTGCAATAATTCGCAATACAGATCGCAATATTGAGAAAAGTAAAAAATATGATATAAATTCACAATATTTAGAAAAGTCAGAATTATGAGATATAAACTCACATACTAAATTCACAATTGCAGGAAAAAAAATAGTATTGGAAGTTAATATCTCCCAATTATCACTTTATAACTTGCAATTGTGAGTTTAAATCTCGCAAATCTGAGAAAAAGAAGTCAGAATTGTGAAATGTAAACCCACAATTGTGAGGGGAAAAACAAATTGTGAGAAAAAGTTGCAGTGACATTTTTTACATTTATAAAATGACTCACAAACAACTATCACAAAACATGAAAACAGTCGAAAACATGAAACTTAACTCCGCTTTTTCAGACTGTAGGAGTTCGAGAATCACCTATTGCTGTTTAAATGACATTAAAATTCAAAGTAATCACTTTGGCAATCTAAAATACCTTTCAGATGTAACTGTACTCTGATTACCATCCATTTAAAATGTAACTGTAATGAAATACAGTTACTCAAATTTTGTATTTTAAATAGGTAACTAAGTTACTTGTATTTCGTTACTCCCCAACCCTTCTCATTAACTAAGAATGAAATTAAAACCGTTTTTGACTAATTGCAATAAATTACATTTTAAAATATTACATTAAACTTTAATGTCTCGTTTTAACGACTTAATATCTACATTCATGTTGTGCTAAGAACGTGTCCGCATTGTGCCACCTTAACACAGAACAGGACGCTGCGGTTTTACACAGACTTTTATTTTGAAAAACTGGAGTTCGTCGCAGTCTTCACACTAGCACTTTAAACTATTCACACGTGGAGCTATGTCAAAAGCAAGTGAGTAAATGTACATTTGAGTCGTTTAGTCACTTATAGAGCTTTAAAATAATGGACATTTTATTTAATTACTTTTACTATGTTACAGAGCAAAAGCGAGCGAAACGGCTGGGGTTTTCCGGTAAAAAGGTGCGTATTACAGCCTGCATGCTAACTTACTGTCAAATCAATGTTGCATTTAGTTTTATTAAAATTAAGATGACATGCTCACTGTATGTTTACGTGTACCAGAACAAGGAACACTGCCATTCAAATGTTTAGACACTCCTACTCAATCACTATTATTATTTACACATCTTTAATATTCATTACTATGAAATAACACTATGATTGTGGGAATTATGTTGTTTATCAAAAAGATCTTATATTTGAGATTCTACAAAGTGCCACTCTTTTGGGCCAATTTTGTGAGGAATTTAAGTTGATGAGAAACATAATTTCAGTGTCCCAACTTTTGACTGGCAGTGTGTGTTGACTGTCTTCTCTAAAGTCCAAGGATGGGCAGCAGTCTCAAGGAGGGAAGAAGGACCCTGGCATACCTAATGTGCGCAGCTTCAAAGAACACAGTCAGAGACAAGCTGAACTCCGAAAACAGAGGGTGAGGAAGGGATTTGTACAGCCTTTTCTAAATATGTTGCATGTTTCCAGATCTGAGTAACATATAAGTTTGCTGTTACTTATGCCACTAATGCTGATTTGTCAATTGTTTCCTAGTTGGAGGAGCAACAGGAGAGGCAGAGGTTATCAAGAGAGAAAGAGATGATGAAAAGGAGAAGTCTGGACAGTTTCCAGAAAGACATCCAGTTACGACAAAGAGAGTTTGAACAGAGGGTACGACATTTTACTGCTGTTTACAAAGTATTAGCTTTTCTCTAGAAAAGAATAGAATAAATTCATTATGTTTTAAAATACACTAACATACAAAAAAATTGGGGTTAGTGCATTTTTTTTTTTATGTTTATGAAAGCTATGCTCACCAAGGTTGTACAGTACATTTGAAATATGATATTTAAAAGAACTCTTTTCTGTTTTAGTGTATTTTAAATGTAATTTATATCTGTGATGCCAAAGCTGAATTTTCAGCATCATTACTCCAGTCTTCAGAGTCACATGATCCTTCAGAAAATTTTCTAATATGCTGATTTGATGCTCAAAAAACATTTATTATTATCAATGTTTCAGAATGGATTCTTTGTTGAATAGATCAGCGTTTATTTAAAATAAAAATCTTTTGTAAATTTATAAATGTCACTTTTGATCAATTTATTAAATTGCTTTGCTGAATAAAAGAATGACTTTCTTTCCCAAAAAGTCTTACTGACCCCATACGTTTGAACGCTAGTGTATGTTTTGCATACATTTGGATTTCTTGTGCACGACATAGTTGTCTTTCTTTATAAATATAGAACAGCTTGAAATTACATTTTATAGTTTTTTTTAGCTCTGTTTTGTGCAACCACTGTTACTTTTGTGTAACCACTGTTTATAAATTACTTTTTTTTTCTTGCAATTGCAAATTGTTGTAAATCTGCATCTATGTTTTAACTCTTTATTGTTGATGCTATGAATGTAGGAAATTCAAATGCAAACCCTGGAGAAGCATGTTAACTTTGAAACTGAGAACTCAAGAAAAGCATACTGCAGAGAATTTAAAAAGGTACTGTTTCCTGTTCTGTTTTTTTATATATATATAACTCATTATATTCCCCTTGAAGATCTCCTATTACAATTACTTCTTTTGTTTCTTTTTACATCAGGTAATAGAAGCAGCAGATGTAATTTTAGAGGTTCTGGATGCCAGAGACCCCTTAGGCTGCCGCTGTCCCCAGGTTGAACAGGCTGTTGTCCAAAGTGGAACCAACAAGAAAATTGTGCTTGTTCTAAATAAAATTGGTAAGAGAGAACTTTAGCATCTCCAATTGAAACTTCATTCTGCAATAGATGGAAATCAATTTTTTTTTTTCTTGACTTTGTCCATCTGAAGATTTGGTGTCCAAGGATATTGTTGGAAAATGGATCAAGTATCTTCGCAATGAGTTTCCTACTGTTGCTTTCAAATCCTCCACTCAGCAACAGAACAAAAATTTGGTGAGACAATTCATAGTTTTCAGTCGCATGACTGGCACGGACACATGGAGGGCAAAACATCTATAGAGCTGCAGCACAGCCCTGGAAAAATTTCCACCTGTTTCAAGTCATGAATATTTAGATCACCTCTCAAAAGAAAGAAAGAAAAATAATGCAGTGAACAAAATGCACTTGTGATCCATTTACAACACCTGCTGCATTTTTTCAATCACACTTAATTTGAAAAACACTTAAAGTGCCTAAATGCACGAAATCAGTGATATTAAATGATGAACTTCAGTATACACCTTATTGATGATAAATACTACATACACCTGAGCAGATGAGCCCAGAATGTAAACGCAATGTGCTAAATGGCAAAGCGTTTTGTTTTTTATAATGGTACTCTATGAAAAAATGTTTAAGGAGAAACTGCATGTTGTTTTAAATTCTGAGGTTGTCTGCATCATTAATAAGGTGTATATTAAATTTGATCTTTTAATATTACTGTCATACTACATTAGTACTTCGTACAAACCTGGTAAAAATGACTAACAAGCATGGTAGAAAGTCTTGTTTTGCTCTCCAGGTAGGCGGTCCTATAAGGTTGTGATGGTCACATTGACAGAGATGCAAATCAGTTTTTTTTTTCCCTATTTACATACAAATTATATATTGTTACAATAACGTTTTTCTGTTGTCTGATGTCCACAGAAGCGCAGTCGTGTGCCTGTGACCCAGGCTACCCAAGAGCTGCTGGAAAGCAGTGCATGTGTTGGGGCGGATTGTTTAATGAAACTATTAGGAAACTACTGCCGCAACCAAGATATAAAAACTGCCATAACTGTAGGAGTGGTTGGTAAGATTTTTGTTTTTATTTATTTTTTGTTTCTTTCTTTCTTTCTTTCTTTATTTCTTTTTTGTTCAACCATATGACTGGTGTATAAAAGTTTATGTATAAAATGTTTCAGGTTTTCCGAATGTGGGGAAAAGCAGTTTAATTAACAGTTTGAAGCGCGCTCGTGCATGTAATGTTGGAGCTACACCTGGAGTTACTAAGTATGTTAAAAAGTTTTGTCAATATTTTTTTGTAAATATAAAGTCAATTTTTCTCTCATTCAAATCATCAGCTGCCTTTCCCTCAAATCAATCTGTTTTTCAGGTGTTTACAGGAGGTCCATCTAGACAAACATATCAAACTTCTAGATTGCCCCGGTATTGTAATGGCAACTTCAACCAGTGATGCTGCCATGATCCTTCGGAACTGTGTGAAGATTGAGCAGCTGGTGGACCCAATTCCACCTGTTGAAGCCATATTGAGGCGCTGCAATAAAAAACAGGTAGCAACTCCTATTTCAGGAACTTTAGTTTAATTGAATTATTAATAGCATTACATACGATTGAGATTCAGTTGATTTGAATCTTTCTTGTGTAGATCATGGATCATTATGGAATTCCAGACTTCCAGACAACACATGAGTTCCTGGCCTTACTTGCCCGTCGTCAAGGCAAGCTGAGGAAAGGTGGGCTTCCTGACTCCGACAAAGCTGCCAAGAGTGTTCTTATGGATTGGACAGGGTGAGGTTATAGTCCCAGTGACTCTAACGTCAATTACGAGTTGACTTTTAATGGAATTGTTTACCCAAAAATGAAAATTCTGTCACTCAACTCAACAAAACAACACTGAACCATTTTTCTAAATATCTTCTTTTGCGTTTTTCACAGAACAAAGCAAGTCAGAACAAGTTGTGAACACTATCCCTTTAAGTTTCAACTTGATGTAAATAAGAAAATGTGAAATTAAGTGGACATATTGTAAAAACTGTCATCATTTACTCACTCTCATGTCTTTTCAAACCCAAAGTAATCGGTTAATATTATGTTTTTAATATTCTCTCATAATTTTTGGCCAAATTTTTTAAGCTTCAAAAAGTTATTGAAAACATCATAAAAGTAATTAAATAACACATTAAAATTAATTAGATTTGCATTCCCTGAGGGAAATACCAGTGTTTATAAGGCAGAAAAAGATTTAGGCTTTGAATCTAAGTGGCCATTTACGCGAGATTCATTCAAAATGTGTTCATTTTCACAACAATGGCACTTGGGCGGCTTTTGAAAACGGGTTTCAAAATGTAAGTTTTTGAAAACGATACTATTACTGTCTCCATGGCTGTGTCGAAATCACATACACTGAATCTCAATCTGCATACTATCCACCCTAAATGGCATTGAATATTACTAATGTCACATACTATTTGGAATGGATTGAATGGACATTGAGATGCAGGCATACTCTCTTGACTAGGTACTTATTTAGAATAAAAATTGGCATTGCCACATACTGGCAATGCTGGCATGCATAACACAGTGTTTTTGTGGATCCTTGTGAAGAGGGATTATTTTGACATTGTCAGCTGTACATGGGGAAAAAAAAGCAAAGGAAAACCGTTCCCATTTTTAGTGCACTCTGAAATTACCATACATTTTTACTTGCACAGCTGTTGCTGGTTGGTCAAAAATGGCTGTCTGTAGTGTAAAGCACATTGTAAAGTTAATCTTTCTGTCTCTTGTGAAGGGGTCGTATCAGTTACTTCACACATCCTCCTGAGACTCACACGCTGCCCACGCATGTCAGTGCTGAGATTGTAGCTGAGATGGGCAAAGCGTTTGACTGGGATGAACTGGAGAAGGGCAATCTGGAAGCACTGGCTGGTAACTCTGTCTACACTAGCAATGAAACAGACATAACATTTTCAAACGTTTTATAACCACACGTTTTCCATTATATTTTTGTACAATTTAGAATGTAGCACATCTGATGCACAGATGGGGTTCTGCATTGCTACATCTGGATTGACACAAGGAGGTCAAGGGGAAGACCTAGCAGAACTGCAAATGGACGAACCATCAGAAGACCCTGAACTTCAAGATACAGTTGAATCAATGGATGCAGATGAGGACCCTGAGGTACATTCATTACATGGTTCAGGACTTAATTTAAGATAATTTTACATCCACCTGTATTAATCATTTAGTGCACAAAAGTTAGTTTGGTGGTGGTTTGTTGAGGTGCGTTTTAAGACTGCTCTCATTTCTTACTATGAATTATAATTCTTCTATTAAGTTTGGACCGATGACTGTTGAGCTCAAGGTTCCCAAGACAAAAAGCAGTGGTTCAGTTGAAGCTGTAGGCCCAAAGCCAGTGGACCTGAAAGACATCCTGGATGTTGACCCACTCCTGCAAGGTCAGGCCCTCCTGGCTGCCAACAAAAAAAGAAAGAAGCAGCAAAAGAGAGCTGGTAAGACCCTCTTTGTTTGGAATAAATTCATTCCCATTTGAACAGTTTGTTTTACATGTTTTACAAGCCAAGCACACTGCTTTAAAACTATGTATAATAACATCACTTCTCCTTTTTTCTTCTTTCATAGATAAACTTGGCACCAAACTTTCAGATTCTCTTACCTCAGCTTTGAGTTTCTCCTTCTCTGACAGCTGATGCCATGAGTGTTAAACCAAGATACTCAGGCAGTTCATCTTACTTTCACCTGTGGTTAAAAATACTAACATATTTGTGTATTTAAATGATCTACCATTTCATACTCAAATAAATGATCTTTTCTCTGACTGAGAAGAATGACTCAACTAGACCTCTATGGGTATTATTGACCTCCTTTCTACATATAAATCAGAAAATCATGCTTTTTCATTCACTGTGACTACTTTCCCAATGTTCTGGTACCAGTTGTTTTCACTTTTATAAGTACTAGTTGAACCAGATTGTGAAGGAAGAGCAGCCTATAATTTAGTTAAAGAATGGCCACTTTGTAGAGGATAAAACATACATAAATGTTTTGTTAACATTTTTAGCCACATTTTCCCCATCCTCCCCCTTATGGTCATGTGACTTTATTGCTATTTTCCACATTTTGGAATAATACTAAAGTGAGTCAGTTTATCAACTTTTGACTGGTGCTGTAAAAAAAAAAAATACATAAAAACTCTTTAAACTTTTAAAACTTGGATGTGCATTTGTACATGCCTGTGTTCTTGTGAAATTTATGTTTTTATTAATATTTTGAATTCTTTTATTTTTATATTTTCAATTTTTAATTTTACTATTTTTTGTTTGTCATTTTTATCTTTTTTTTTTGTCTTTTAGTGTTAATTTATTTTATTTAAAAATTTTTGTAGGTCATCCTAAAATTATTTTATTTCATTTTCTTTTCTAATCTAGTAAATTAAGCTTTCATGAAATATTTATATTGTATTTTATTTCAGCTTTCTTTTAATTAACGACAACTATGATTGATAGATTTAATTTTGGTTAACAGTAACAAACAATAACATGGTTGAGTGTGATGGGGGTGAGATGGGGCTCAATCCAAAACAAGGAAATCCTCATGCGAGTAATGGCGATTCTTCCAGCAAACTCGCTTTACTTCTGCTAACGCCAACCAGGTAACTCGGCTAGCTTTATTTCCACCTCCTGACGATCCCATACGTACGTATAAGCAGTGTTAATCTCAAGTAATTATGTGTGAATGGAAGTTGATGAAGTTAAATACAGGCAACATGCCAATTTGACGTGGGATGACATGTCAACTAGCTAGCTAACGTTAGTTAGCCTAGCAAAAACAGCTGGATTGTGCCAAATTCAACTATTCCGGGTTTGTTAATTGCGCTTTAGGGATAGTCATATGCAGTTACACTTGCTTACTGGTGTAACTAACTAATTCACAAGTTAATTCGGTTTACGTTAACGAACGTGCTCAACTTCGGCTAATTCCGACCTATAGCAAACTATTACATAACTCGCACTAGAGCTGTACAACCATTATTAAAAACGTTTTTGTCTTTTTTTTAAGGAATACATTCAGATTAATGTTTGTATCTGATGGTTAGTTAGTATTTAGAGGGACACAGTTTTAAAGACAAATCCTAAAGTATTGTACTCTGGTTAGCTGTCATCTGGTAACTTCTGTATTTCCCCTAGATAGAGCTGTAGTTCTCAATCATTTTAGTGCGTATTCATCTTATTTTTAGCAATAGTTTGGTCAGACACATGATTTCTTTTAAGTTAGAATATATTTCACTTATCTCTGTCATTTCATATTGTTGCGTACGTTTTATGTTAGTTAAATGCTTAGTATTTTATCCTTTAACACTACAAATATTCGTAATATTTAATATATATAAATAGGAAAAAAACATGCATATATATACATACATACATACATACATATATATATATATATATATATATATGTGGTGTGTGTGTGTGTGTATATATATTCTGTTTAAGAACTCCAAGAGTTTAATTTGTTTGCTGATTGTGCTTTGGCAGAGTATTTTTCTTTGAATGCAACCATTTGAGTGTGATGACTAAGATCAGTTCAATTTCCCGTCCCCAAGTCTTTGTCCAAAAAAAGAGAAGTGATCATCCCTGTTATTTCCTTTTTATACTGCTGATCCTGTAGCATTATTACCAACTTTCTTGTTGCTTAACCATTGCAGCTTGTTAATTCTTCTCGTACTTGACCCGTGGAATCAGCGTAGCCATGTCATCCCGAGTGTTGCTACGGCAACAGCTGATGCGGGAGCAGGCACAGGAGCAGGAGAGGAGGGAGGCACAGCAGCAGGCGTCTGTCGCTCAGCTCCGCCCAACAGATTCCACTCCTGCCATCTCAGTCACGGTGCCACCCATGGCTGCCCGCCCCCCTCCGGCTCAAGTACCAGTGGAGGTTCTGAAGGTGGGTCAGACCTTCTTACGACCCTTAGAAGTCTCTCATTTGGAAAGAGAAAATACTTTCTACTACTGCAAACTCAAATAGCACCCTAACTGCTGTCTACATGTCTAGTAACTATGATACAATTAGCTGAAAGTTTGAAGCTTGACCCAAAAATTGTTAGAAAAAGAATATCTTGTGAAAAAATGTGGAATTTACTGATGCTATTTTAGAATGCTTAGTAATTTTAAAAGTTAATGAAATACTCAACCCAAAAAATGACTGAAAGTAAATGTAATTATTATTAAATTATTATTATTACTATTAAGAAATACATTTAAGTATTAAAAACACTTTTAAATGTGTGTATATATGTGAGATCCCTTTTTATTTAAAAGTGTAAATTTCTCTCCTTATGTCTATTACATGGACAGCAACATAATATAAAGCATGAAATGTTATTCACATCTTTACATGACCGTTGATCCGGTGTTTTTACTTTGCTGTAGGTGCAAACTCATCTTGAAAACCCAACTAAATACCACATCCAGCAAGCTCAGAGGCAGCAAGTGAAGCAGTACTTGTCCACCACGCTAGGCAATAAAGTCGCCACACAATCTCTTGGTGTATCCCCCGTTCCACAGTCGAGCTCTGCTCCAGAGAGGGGCCCCTCTGCAAGCAGTGCTCCCAATAGCCCAATGGCACATCTTAACCTGGGCTCCAACAAAGAGGAGGTAAAGCACTGATATATTTATTTATATCTAATTTTACACTGACATATCTTATCTTATCTTATTCAGATGCAGAAGTTGCTAAGCCTGTTTTACTATCTTAAAATGTACAATTAAATGTTGCATTTTAATTTAATGGCAGTTTAATTTTATACACATTTTGCATTTTTACCACTTTCTGCAAACCTACAAATCCATGCCCAATATCTGACAACCAGCCGGGAAACACTAATTTGTGGTTACTGATTTATATTTTGATCAAAAAGTTGTTTTTATTCCCCTGTTTTTGTTGAAGGACATTTTAACACTTTTTTTAAGACTTTTTTTACTCACTCACCCTCATGTCATTCCAAACTTGTAAGACTTTTGCTCATCTTTGGAACATGAATGAAGATCTTTTTGATGAAATCTGAGAGATATGTTTCCCTCCATAGACAGTTACGCAACACGAATAACACACAAGGACAAACCTCTTCTAGAAGCTCAAACGTGCTGCGTAACCAGTGAGATACATTCCCGTGTGTTGCGCAGCACACTAGAGCTTCCAGAAGAGGTTCGTTCTTGTGCATTATTCAGGATCGGTTGAGCTTCTGCTTATGTTCGCTGATCAATGTTTACATGTGAGTAAAAGCCTAAATTCAATCTGTTCATCATAAAAAGCAATCCAGTCTCTTCAGAAAGTTTAGACTAAACCACTCGATTCACATAGATTAGTTTTCCGATCTCTTTCTGAACTTTTTGAAGCATCAAAGTGGTCACTGCAAAGGCATTCAATGGAGGGACAGATATCTCTCAGATTTCATCCAAAAGATCCTCATTTGTGTTCCGAAGATGAACAAAAGTCTTAACAGTTTGGAATGACACGAGGGTGAGTAAGTAATGGCAGAATTTTCATTTTTGGGTGAACTAACCCTTTAATATTACTTAATAAAAATACTGTTCATTGTTGGTTTATTTCAGCTTAGGTTTTTGTAAATGATGAAATTGACATTATCTAAGAAGATTAATAAATGCTTTAGAGGTATTTTACATTGTCAGTTAGTTAAAGTTAACAAATGGGACCTTGTTCCAAAACAGCAATTATCCGTAATTATATTAACTAGCCATAAAGCAAGCCCTAATCCTAACTCTATAGTAAGTACATGTTGTAAATAAATATTACTCAGTATTTGCATATAATATAATTAGACACTTATGTTTTTACTGTGTGCCTCTCTTTTGACACGTACCAGTAAGTGAACATGCTTATCTTTCTCTGTTCAGCTTGCCCTCTCACTAGTTTTGTCACGTTGTAATGCAAAATACCACACCAGCAGCTTAATTATATCTGCTCCTCTCTTTCACACAATACAGCACTTCTGCTTTAGATCCCCCATAAAACACACTCTTGACAATTGTCTTGTTAGAAAACATTTTATTGGTTCCCTAAATACATACTTGTTATTAACCCTCTTTGTTTTGTAAAGTGTTTATGTAGAGACAATGCTATGACAGTAATCAATCTAAACCTTGATTGCATCTCCTCAGATGGATGATGTAATTGACGACATCATCAGCCTTGAGTCCAGCTTCAATGACGACATCATGTCACTGATAGATTCTGGCCTACAACTCCCAAACACGGTAATCTTCATTATTGATGAACACATCCATAACATTACGGCATTGCTCTGAATAAAAGCCTCATTGAACCCCAGCTATGTTTGTGGTAAACCACCAGAAGCCATTCTGAAAGCTATGGAGAGATCATTTCCTGAATGTAAATGCCCCCACCCCTTTTAAGAGTGAGTGCTCACCACTGCACTTATGAGGGAGGCGATAAATGGGGATGCACCTCAGCAATCGACATAAACATTCACTTCTGACACTTTACTAACACCTGCCAGGCAGGAATTGTCAGGGAGGGCACAAAAAGGACTGAACGGACTGTATGGAGCTTGGCACAGGATAGAGGGAAACAATTGGTGAAGGATTTGCCTATATTTATTCATTTTTCTGGAAGAAACAGTAGAAAGTGAATTGACGTAAAATGAGGTTTTTAGTTTTACTGCAGGAGCATGAAAGAAAAAGAAAGGTAAAATCTTAATTTTGAATTTGTTAGCCTTTATTCTTAAAGAAATCAGTTTGGAAATGAAAGTAATATTTTTATTATAATTTCTTATTATAGATTTCGTTATAAGAAATAAAATTGCGTAATAAAGTAAAATAATTTTAGTTCATAATTTAATGTTGATTACAATTATTGATTTGTGTGCAAGTTGTTTTTTTGCTCCTATCTGTGAATGATATGAACAGTTCCGTTATTTAGTTCGGATGTAATAATGTAGTCACAGTGACTTCTAGCGCTGCATTTGCGCAGTTAATTATAGCATGTCAATGCTTTTTGTAGTTTATTTATATTCCTGTTCTTTAACAATAGTATACTTGATGGTAAAGCAAAATTTGATTTTAGTGTGTTTTTAAGGCGGATCTATTACTACAATACGTTTCTTACAACAGGTCAATGCTTTAATTCGATTTCTCTTCTGTTGTTGTCTCAGCTACCAGGCAACCTTCTGGATGTCTACAGCAGTTCTGGCATGGCGACCCCCACCATCACTGTCAGCAATTCCTGTCCAGCAGATCTGCCCAACATCAAAAGGGAATTTACTGGTAATGTTTTACTCACGCGCTTTCCTCTGTATTTCATTGGTTTCAACTTTTTCTTGTGTTCTATATCTACAGTATTGTTTGGTAGTCATAATAGCTGTTTATTTTCAGACACAGATGCCAGAGTCCTCATAAAGGAGAGGCAGAAGAAAGATAATCACAATCTCAGTGAGTTCAAAAGACACATCCTCCAGTAGTGTATTGTTTGTTTACTGTGTCATTAAATGACTTGGCCCCAAACTGTGCTTTGCTTTTTGTAGTTGAAAGGCGGAGAAGATTCAACATAAATGACAGAATAAAGGAATTAGGGGCTCTGATACCTAAATCCAGTGATCCGTAAGTTTCTTTCCTTGAAACTTTAAGCTTTGTGGCACTTTTTTTTTTTTTTTTTTTTTTTTTAAAGAAAGCACATAATGTAACAAAAAACATTGTGAAATACCAGTGAAATGTTTTGGACACACTTGGCTGATTTTATTTTTGTCATGATATTAAAAACCTTTTGTTCTATTGGCTCAGGCGTGAAATTAGCTTTGAATACAATTATGAATACCAAAACTCAAAATTTAAAGTCTGTGATCAGACTCTTTTTGATTTAGTTCTCCTTTAAATTGTCAGTAGTTGGACCATACACACACATACATTCATATATATATATATATATATGTGTGTGTGTGTATGTATGTGTATGTATATATATATATATATATATATATATATATATAACTAGTGTACATGCATAATATTTGCCTCCTGTCTGATTGAAATGGCAGGGAGATGCGTTGGAACAAGGGAACCATTTTAAAGGCTTCTGTTGATTATATAAGAAAACTTCAGAAAGAGCAACAGAGGGCCAAAGAGATTGAGATGAGGCAGAAAAAACTGGAACAATCCAACCAGGCCCTGCTGCTCCGCATACAGGTATATGAAATGTTAGCTTTCCTGTCTGAACCAAAAAAGGAAGAAAACAATTCCCATTTAACACTCAACTTGCTCCAGTTATTTATTGATATTTTAAAACCTGTGGAAAGATGGACTCCAACACCCCCTACTGTTTGTTGCACACAGGAATTAGAGATGCAAGCTCGTCACCATGGCCTCAACTCCGCTGTGTCTCCAGGCCTGGGCACAGACACTTCCTTCCTTCAGCAACAGCTACTACAGGCAAACCAGTCCATGCAGTCCGGCGCTGGGGAAGGCCAACCTCCAAGCCACCTCAGCATGGATGCTGCCATGGCACAGACTTCCCCCTCTCCCTTCCTCACAATACCCCCCTCCGGCTCCCCGGCTGCTGCGGCAGTAAGCGGTCCCCTCGATCTGGATACGTTTAGCTTTGCGGAGCTGGACGACCCTACGGCCTCTGATCTTTACTCTGACGTGGGTCTCAGTGACATTCTTATGGATGACGGCTGCACGATGCCCACCATCAGGTCTTCAGATGTGCTCTTTTCCCCGATGTCCCCCGGAGCCTCCAAGACCAGCAGCCACGAGAGTAGCGTGAACATGGAGGATGACTTGTGACCGAACTGACCACTATATGTATGTTTCTGTGCTTTTCCTCATGTGGGAAGCCGTGGAATGTATTTAAAGGGACAGTTCACTGAAAAATTTTAGTCCAAACCTGCATGGCTTTCTTTTTTTCTGTAGCACATAAAAAATATATTTTGAGAAATGTCTCAGTTAGAGCTGCAAGATTATTATGAAGTACACATATAAATTCTTATTCCTTATTGACAACAATTCAAAAAAATGTATTAGTCATTGTATCATTCATTCAAAAGATTTTCAAAAACACTGATTCATTCAGTGCATGTTATTTTGCTCATTTGTGTAATTAAAAAAAATAATATATATATATATATATATATATATATATGATTCTCTATTTATCCAGAATCATGCTGCTCTAGTCTGTATTGAAGTTGGTTACCAACTTTCTTCAAAATGTCTTCTTTTGTGCTCTGCGGAAATTATGATGGATTTTTTTTTTTCATTTTTTGGTGGACTATCCCTTTAAAGAACGCTCTGTGGCATTGTTCCCTTTGATTCAAGGCAGTTAGTTTGAAAAATGAACAAGTATTACAGCGTTTCACAGGCAATCAGTGATTGCAACACTCCCAAATGTTTATCCCAAATCTGAAACGCACCCAAAACGTTTAGCCTTTTTGTAGCTAAAATGTAGGACGTTTTAGCCTTTCTAAGCCTTCCTTTAGCCTTCCGCTGCCGTAGGGTAAATCATGTGACATTTATTAAAGTGTTAGGTTTGTTATTAGTCTCTGCATTCAGAGCATGCAAGTGCACATATATATGTTTTTGGAGTGTGGAGTGAGTAGTCACTTTATAGTCACTTACCGTACCAAAGGGATATTGCGGAGTTGTTTAATTGCAAGAACTCATTATTTATATTGTTATGATGAAAATGTTCAAGCAATATTTACTGCGAATATCAGAAAAATATATTTTTTAACACTTTGCTGGCTTTACTTTCAGCAGCCAAGTACTTGCATATTTACTACTAATTGGTTTGAAATTTCTACGTTTTATTTGTTTGTTTACAACACTTCCTTTTAACCTTAGTTAATTTGACCTTTTTCAATGTTACATTGCTAAAAAAATGTGTGACGGTGCTGGTGCTCGTGTTGGTAACACTTTAGATTAAGGTAAAATTCATTTGGTAACACTACAATAAGGTTCCATTTGTTAATATCAGCTAACATGAACTATGAAACAGCTTCTAAAGCTCCTTCATTTATTAATCTTAGTTCACGTGAATTACAACATTTACCAATACATTATTAAAGGCAGAAGTTGTAATATTTTTTTGATGGTCCTGAGATGACTTGAACTAAAAATATTCTTAACATTAACAAAGATTAATAAATACAGTAACGTATATATTGCCTATTGTAGTTAATGCACTAACTAATGGGACATTATTGTAAACTGAAGTGTTACTGTTCTTTTTTTTTTTTTTTTACTAAGTAAAATTCATATTGTCAAAAAATTCATTTGCATTACTTAATACATCAGGTATCATGAAAAACAGTATCAAACAATTTCTTGTTATCATAGAAGTTAATTTGTACATATACTAATGAATTTTAAAATAATATTTATAAACTGTATAAATATGAATGTATTCTGAACAAACATGACTTAATGTACGATAGTATATTTATCATTTAATATTTAACCTAAATTAATAGATGCTGTAAAAAATGGTTAGTTCTTGATACCTAACGCATTAACTAATGTTAATAATTTATGTGCAAAGTGTTACAGATTTTTGGGATGTGTATAAGGAAACAAGCCACATAAACATCATGCATAAACAGCTTTTCAGGTGTAAAACTTCACAAGCTACCTCTGCCTAAAGTGCTTTTTTAAGCAATAGATCTAAATCAGCATTTTGTTAGATGCAGCTAAATACACACTTACCTGCGAATGTAAATGTGCTGGGAAACATGACATTGAGCGTACTGCCGGTCAAAGCCAAATGAACTTTCATCTCTGATCAGACTGTGCCTTTAGCTTCAAGGAACAAAAGTCATTTGTTTGGTTTGTAAATATAGAGAAATGAATACTATTGAGTCTCCAATTGTTTAAAAGTTGTTCTTTGTGAGTTTTGCAGCAATTCAAATGAATGTATAATATATACAACTATATGATTTAAAGCTGAAAGCATAGACTTGTAAAATATATTTCAAAACTTGAATGTTGTAATAGATTATGCAATTTCCCTATCCTTTTTCCCGTGCGAAAGGCACAGAATAGATGTAAATTTGAAATGATTTAATTATGTGAAGTCTCAAAGCAATAAAAATGTTTATTGTCTCACGTGTTGACGGTACAGTCCCTAGAAATAAGCCGTGGTGTGTCTAAAGACAAATTTCTACTCATTAAAACTGAATTGCCAGTTATTCTGCAGCTGCTGCTGTGTCATTTCCATCTTTACTTTCATTACATCTACTCAGTTAAAGGGAAGGTGTTGTTCTTTTTTATATTATAAACACTTTGAAGAGCACATAGGCCTAATTTATAATCGAGAGAATTTATTTTAATTGAAATTTTCCTGTATGTTGGTGGCATTTAATTGGCTAAAATAAACTAAGGAAAAAAATCTCATTAGTATGCTTGACTTTTTTTTTTTTTTTTCAGAATTTTTTTCTTGTAAGTTTTTTATAAGATCACCATATATCAGTAGCACTCAATTGTTAGTTTATTCAATGAAATCTGCGCATTAATAATTTGCACATTTACCTCTACCAGATTAATCTCAATTTAATAAGCCAGGTTTGATGTGCAAAAGTTATCAGTTCAAGGTAAACAAATCTAGTAGGTCTTATGCATACATAAGTGACTAACTCCCATCCATTTCACACAAAAGACCTTTAAAACAAAAAAGAGAAGAACTTTTTTTTTAATTCTAGAACAGAATACAAGATACATTTAGTATAATGCAATCTAACATTGTCTTGCACAAATCCATGATATGAATCACTGCATCACACAAAAGGCTTCAAAGGCAATCATTTTTGATATATTCCATATCAAAATATATATATATTTTGATATATTCTGGTTTAGGTGATATGTAAACAGTATATAATTGTTTTCCTCTGATGCAGTATCAAATGCAGCCGTGCAGTATCACAGCCACAATCAACCAGCAGAATTACATGCTTGTAAAATCAGCACATTACATTCGCTACATTCCATTCCAGCCTCATCTGATTGTCATGACCGGTGCATTAATAACTGTGAGACTGTGCAGCTAGTGAAACAGAAGCTGAGAGAGTTCCATGCCGAGCTCCAGACACTCAGACGTCTGTAGACAGAGATCGCAAATGGAGCAGTCAAAAGAGTTTTCTGCACAACTGCAGCCGCACGCCTCCACATACTCAGCACAGCTGCAACATGGGCAAAAATCTATGAAGTCCTCCAGATAGGAAGGGTCGCAACAACACGCATGAGAGCAGATGGACGTACAGATTGAGGTCACGCAGTACTGACACCCGTCACCAACAGCCAGCACGCAATCCCAAAACTTGCAGAACAAACACGCTAACAGAACAGATGCGCACAGATCTAGAAGTGCAAGAAAAAGCAGAAGAATATGGGAAATTAAATTTATATTCTGTATTCAGTTCAACATTTCTGGAATATTCATGATTACCACAAACATTTATTTAAACTCTTATTATTAAAAAAAGATTACGATAAAATGCAAGTGAATGAGGCCTTATAATAATTCAAGAGTTTGTGTGCCCATATAATCTTAGCACACAGGATAAATAGTTTTGACTCGCTGTGTGCTATAGAGAGGCTCGGAGAGGATATTCTACTCCAGCTCCGATCCACTCCCCATTGCATAGGCAAAATACATAAAAGGAGGAGAAGGGGAGCAGGAGGGATACCGAAAGAAGCGACAACAGGAAGAAGAGGCTGTTTTTATACCCTGGTATTATCTAAAAGGTTACAAATTATGTTTAATAACTTCACTAAGATTAAAATTTTATGAAACCCTACAGGAATTCTGTAAAAGTCATGATAAAAATCAAAAAGAACAATTCTTGTTTTTTATGGAATATTGCAGCATTCATTATAATTCATCATTCACGTGCCCTCGTAATCTTTGATGAAAATAACTTCTCTGATGTTTACTGGCGCGAGGGCGGGACAATCTGTCACTCGCATGACATCACGGCAACAGCAAACCACAACCATCCAATCACTTTCCCATAGACGAAATCAAGCCCCGCCCATTTTTCTTGAACGAGAAGCTGTTTCACTAATAGGCAAGAAAAGACTTACTGCAACTTCCGCTTCACGGCGACTTTAAAAGCTGTAAAGTTGTTTAAATCATCATTTTTACAGTCCTTTTACGTGTTACACTGACAAATTGAATATAACTTTGCACAGAATAGGTTAGTAAGCGATTTTGTCATACTAAAATCAGGTTTACACACATATTGCTTATGTCTAAAGGCCCCGTTCACTTCCTTTGAAAATGCCTCACTGTAAACAATATTTGTATTTTTTGAAAGAAATTAATAAATCTAAATTAATTTTTGTGGTATTCAACAAGATTACGCCACAAGTGCTGTCTGCTAAGCTTAACTTGTATTGAAACCGGAATATTCCTTTAATGGCTGTAACAGACAAAATATTGATGTGGTAACCACAAATAAAGCAGCTTTGCTGACACTGTAGTGCATCATAAAACTGCAATCCTGTTTTCTATAAGTTTAAGAGCCTTAATAATCAGCACCACTTTAAGAAAGTTTGGTGTGTACATGCATTCTCTCGTAAATTTAGCTAAATACAGATGACAGGAAGAGGGAAAGCTGTCATCAGTCCTGCAAGCGAGGATTTCAGTTGCATCTATAATGCATTAGATGTCATAAAAATTGAATCACTCATTTCATTGAGTCAAATGTAATTTGAGGTGTTGCTTACCTTCAGCAGGGGCTTTCAGGCTCTTCGATGTGGAGGTGGAGGAGCGGCTGGTTTTGCGATGGCGGTGTGTTGCTTTATAAGCAGTGATATGTGAGTTTTTCAGGTGGTTTACGGGTAGCTGAACGCAGACAGGAAAAGAATCACTGTTGTCACTGCCAAGAGCGTTTTTCACATCTGCTGGGAATTCTTTGATATGCACATCTAATGATAAAGAGACAATAATAAAGTTATGTGGATGTTAGCTTAAAGAATGATAGGTAGTGTGAAAGATTTACCGAATGCTACTGGTTTCGTTTTGCAAAGAGGAGAAATAAGAGATGAGTTTTCCTTCTGAGAGAGTTCATCGGTTAGTGATAGTTCACTATCCTTTAGACGGGTTCTGGTAGATTCCAAGTCTTTTTTGTCAGATGACTCTATAAAATACATAAAGCACATTATTAGTTGCTCTTTTCCTCCCTCTATACCAATGTGTTAAAAGAGAACGGAAAAGTCTTACCAGAGTTTTGAAAAGTTGATACACTCGGAACTGAATGAACTTGCGGGTCATCTTCACGAAAGCTGGATTTTGATCCAGTTGGTGACCGGCCACCGTGTTCATCCTCATGGTCACAGTTCATCTTTTCAAACTCCTCTCACAGTATTCGCTGCAACAAGAATAAGTGTAAAGATGTAGAGTGAAAACGCATTTGAACCCCTAACCGTGTCATTAAATATTAAAACACAGGAAGCAGAGAGAATAGATGTGCTATAGTCTGTGGCATATATTAAATACTACGGAGACAGCTAATTGATCACTTGACATGTTGATGTATTATGCAACTAACGGTTAATCAGTTTTCTTCTTTTGTGATTAATATGATTACTTTGTACTGATGGATGTAATCATTCAGTTGATATACACAAAGTAAATACAAAATATATGCAAAAATTCAAAGCTTAGCGTAAAAAGTACTGATGGAGCAAAAAAGTGCCAGAGTCATTAATCTATTATTAATCTCAATCCATTTGGCAAACATATTGTATGACAGGGATATGAGGCATCCTAGATGTAAAGAGGGCAATAAATTTCAGCAACCTATTAGTCCAATGTTTGCTTACCTCGAGTCAAAGAGATGCCAGCAAAAAAAAATTCCAAGCAGATTTCAAATCCTTCAAAGGGGAAAAAAAAGCTGTTCAAGTTTGCAGGATATTAAAAAACATATAGTCTACCTTAAAATGACTTACATACAATAGATATTAAAAATTTTATAAACGTATAATATTCTTATCACACAGACTTCAACATTACAAGTGATTTTAACAGTCTCCAGGAACTCAAATTTAACCAAAGATTATTTAGGAGCATATAAAACACACCTGACCGCAGGCTAACATTGATCCAATATTTATAATAGTTCCTTTGTAAACCTAAAATAACAAATAATGTTGCCTCCTGTCTTTTTCTACTTTTTTTTTAAATACAGTATTTTATCTTTGATCATTCAAGTTTATGAAAATTCACTAACCTTCAACACCACATTCATCTCATCCCCTCAGATGCCAGAGTGATTTTCTCTTTGCGCCGTTGACGGATCATTATCCATTAGTTAGCATGCTCGTAGTGTTGATAGGACATGTACCACACCCCCTACCAAAAAAAAAAATCCAACAACAATTATTATTAATAACAACAATAACAATTATTATTGTTATAATAAATCACTGCTGTTGTTTATTAATAATAAAATAATTATTTAAAAAAAAAAAACATTGGTTATTAACAATCATCATGTGATAGAATGTACTTCTTTTGTAAACGACCTAGAAAATGAACATTGCTTTCCCCCCCAATGAGGACTTTTATTATGACAATCAACCCGCTGCCCAGACAGAATCGAAACAGCGCTGTTATCCACCGGTCACGGTAACAATTCGGTTTGTAATATTGCTCCATTTCCTAGTGTTGTATGGGAACTTTTTTATTGTTATCATAATCGGAGCATTCCGAGGATTTAGGTGTTCATGCAGTGA
Organism: Opsariichthys bidens; assembly: GCA_037194245.1. NCBI lineage: Eukaryota > Metazoa > Chordata > Actinopteri > Cypriniformes > Xenocyprididae > Opsariichthys > Opsariichthys bidens. Next base: position 7,913,809 of record CM074299.1, read on the forward strand.
GATATCTTAATTAATCCGTTTTGAAGGCGGGGAACAGCCATGGTAAGTCTAAGCTATTATGATTTGATAGCATGTTAGCTCCGTCAAAATAATACAGCATTAGTTTTCTAAAAGCGATTGGTTGAAATGAAAGAGCGAATTGTTTATTTCACCAACGTTAGTTATATTGTAAACCAGCACTGGATTTTCTTAGCTAATTAATTTATGTTCTCGTTATCAAGTGTGCTATCATGCTAATATATATTGTTACTCTCTAATGTTGAACTGTGGCCAAAATAACTTTTTTGTTTTAAATATATATCTAACTTTTTTTCTTTTTTTTTAATTGTTATTATTTCTTATTTCGGCTGTAGAATGCCCCGCACACACTGTCTTTGAAGCTTGCTAATCTTTTGATATTGATATTTCCATTGAGCTGTCTTGCAGGTGTATCTGAAAACGGTTTTGTCGATGTTTACATTGCATTGTCTCTGTCTACATAGGACAGCGAGATGTCTGATATGGACCAGAATCCAGCTATGGACAACACTGTTGTAGATGGAGAGAATGCTCCTCTCTACTGCATTTGTCGAAAATCAGACATAAACTGCTTCATGATGTGAGAAATCTCTCCAAACATGCTTTCACAAAGAATATGAATATGTATGTGTCCTAATGAGAAGCTTAATTTGCATCAAATCTTTTTTCCCCACAGCGGTTGTGACAACTGCAATGAGTGGTTCCACGGTCACTGTATAAATGTGACAGAGAAGATGGCCAAAGCTATCAGGGAGTGGTACTGCCAACAGTGTCGGGGTCAGTGATTAATGACGTCACCTTAAAATATTTAAACATGTATATTATTTATATAGTCTTACAATTATCAGTTAATTCTAATATACATATATCTAATAAGATTCTAATATTTTTTTTTATCTCTTAGAAATGGATCCGTCTCTTTCAATACGTTACCGGAAAAAGAACCGTGATAAAGACAATGAGCCAGAGAGGGTTGAAAAACGGTCCAGCACTCCAGAGTACAAGATCGATAAGCGGCGTGGGTCTAAAGTTAGTGTTTCTTCAGTATGTTCTTATATCTTAGTTGGCTTGTTATACACTCTGACCTTTCTCTATTGCATTATTGGTGGGCAGTTTGACAGAAATTTATATGGTGTATAGGTTACACCGTCGCATTTTATTTTACAGTAGGTGTACTTGCACAAGAAAATATGGAGTACTATAAGTTAAATAGACTGTAATAAATACATCTTATGTACATGGACTGTAAAATAAAGTGCTACCAGTTACACTTAATTTTAAAGTGCCCTTGTTATATTGTAAATGTCCATTTATCTTTTATAATATTAATGAACAACATCTACTTGCTATAGGGTTATGATTAGGGTTTGGTTTAAGGTCAGTTGCATGTAATTATTGCTGTTATTACTATAATAATTGCATGTAATTTGTTTAACAAGGGCACTGTAAAATTGATTGATTAGTATTTCAAATCACCCAGCCATTTACTGAACATACCTTATAACTTTCATTAAACTTGAATGTATAATATAGGAATTAATCAGAATAATTTATAATTATTACATTTATTAGTGCTAATACGACACATTGTAATATTATGGTCCTCTAATTGCCTTCCAGGTGAAGCGATCTGCCCGTATGTGTGGTGAATGTGAACCCTGCACTAGGACTGAAGACTGTGGTCATTGTGACTTCTGTAAAGACATGAAGAAATTTGGGGGCCCAAACAAGATTCGTCAGAAATGTCGTCTAAGGCAGTGTGTTGTCCGTGCTCGGGTGAGTGCCTTTATATATGTGATTCATGATGTCGTTTTTGTTGTGATGTTAACTCTCATTGTTTTTGCAGAAAATGCTACGTGTTCGGGACGAGGAGTTTTCTTTGCGTGAGAGGAAGGACAATATAATGCACAGAGATAGACGATACTTAGATGATTACGACGAGAACGATATGGAGCCATATGAGCACTACAAGAACAGAAATGCGGTAACGACTAATTGCTGTAGCTCAACCACAACCACTTAGTATATACATACATTAATTTGAACTCTTGTCAGGTTAGAAGAGGTTTTTAAAAACAAAAAAACAAAAAAAAAACATGAGTATGTTTGCGATTTGCTTGTTAGGGATGATGCTTTAGATCTCTGCACTCAACCATAAATCTCTCCCTTCTCTCTGTTCTCTCTGTTTTTTATAGTCATGGGGCAGTGATGATGATGAAGACGGCCCAATTTACAGTCCTGTCCCACGGAAGAAAGCTATAAAAGTCAAGCACGTCAAGAGAAGAGACAAAAAATTCGACAAAAAGGTACAATGAGGAACGGAGCACTTAATGCGTGATAGATTTTTTGATTGCTTTTAAGAAGTAGTTTTTGTTAATTGTGCTCATCTTTTACAGAAAGAGTCCCGTCGCCACAAGCAGAAACAGAAGCACCGTGATCGTTTGCGACACAGTGAGAGGGGAGACAGCAGACATGGAGGAGACACGCAGCAGTGCCTTGGACCGAACTGTATTGAGCCGGCACGTCCAAACTCAAAATACTGCTCTGAGGACTGCGGCATGAAGCTGGCTGCCAAGTGGGTTATTTCATTAAAGTCGGAATGAAACAGAAGTTATGATAGTCTTTTTTTTTTTTTTCGATTATGACGTATATCCTAATGAAACAGCTTATTGAACAAGAAAAAATGTAGGCCGGGAATTGATTGGATCTTTGAAACGTTGTGGTTTGCTGTGATCTCATGTGCATGACAGGTTGTCCTGACCTCGTACCGAAAAAACGGTTACATCAAAATTACATTACTCAAAAAAGTGATGTAACTGCAAGAGGGAGGGGAGGTTATTTTGATTAAAGATAAATCGGATAAATAATTTATAAAAAATACTGAAAATAATTTATGGTAATAACAAAATTTAGATTTTTAAGTGCAGCCAACTAGCATTGAATGGTCGCGTAATGTTATACCAACACCAGTTTAATGTTTTCAAAAGATCATATTGATTTATTGATCTGCCGATCTGTGCAGCCGGATCTATGAGATCCTCCCGCAGCGAATCCAGCAGTGGCAGCAGAGCCCCTGTGTCGCTGAGGAACAGGGCAAAAAGCAGCTGGAGCGCATCCGCAGGGAGCAGCAGGCTGCAAGGATGCGCCTTTCCGAGATGGAGCGTCGTTTCCACGAACTCGAGGGCATCATTGCCAAAGCTAAGCAGCAGGTGGTCCAACAGGATGAGGATGTGAGTTTCCAGTAATGCTTTCTAATGCTAATGTCATTTAACTTTTATAGAATAACTGATAAGAGATGGAATTTGTGTGTTTCAGGGATCTTGTCATATTTATTAGTGTAAGCTAATGTCCTTTCTTTGCAGGTGAATGAAACAGACAGTGAGGACACGGACCTTCAGATATTCTGTGTGTCCTGCAGTCACCCCATCAACCCCAAGGTGGCGCTGAGGCATATGGAAAGGTGTTATGCCAAGGTCAATATGTGTTGTTGCTGTTTGAGCCTACTTATTGGTTACTGATTTATGATCACACTGAACATTGTTATAATTATGTTATACTAATCCTTGCTTTATTATTGTAACAGTACGAAAGCCAGACCTCTTTCGGTTCCATTTTCCCAACCAGAATAGAAGGGTAAGATAGAGATTTGAAATTATACAGCAATTTTATTTGAATGTCCCCTGAATATCCTCAGTTCACTTAAGATAGTTCTTATAAATCTATCTTAGTTTGCTTGTTATATTGACACTTCCTCTCTTTCTCTATTTGCTCATTATATATTATGGAATTTTTAAATAAGATATTTGTTTTATTTTATAATAATCATGTAATACTAGTTAATAAATAATACACATAATGAATATACTTGTGCTATGATATATACATAACTGTAATTGTGTGTGTGCATATGTATATATATTTTATATATACATGTTTTTTATTTATTTTTACTTTTTTTTTTAATCAATCAGAGCTACAAGACTCTTCTGTGATGTGTACAACCCTCAGAGTAAAACGTACTGTAAGAGACTCCAAGTTTTATGTCCAGAACATTCCAGAGACCCGAAGGTGAGAGTTTAGTGACGGTCTTGCCAGAATTCTGCTCAGACTAAACCACATCTTATAAAATCTCTTCATAACTTGATTTGTGTTCAATATATGGCTTTGCTGTTCTCAGGTCCCAGCAGATGAGGTGTGCGGATGTCCACTAGTGCGTAACGTGTTTGAGCCGACTGGAGAGTACTGCAGGGTCTCGAAACGCAAGTGCAACAAGCATTACTGCTGGGAGAAACTCAGACGGGCGGAGGTGGACCTGGAGCGTGTCAGAGTGGTCAGTTAAGTTCTTCAAAACGTATTGTCGTTGTAGTCTTAATTCATTTTTATGTACTCCTTTTTCTTCCCTCTGAACAGTGGTACAAGCTGGATGAGTTGTTTGAACAAGAACGCAATGTGAGGACAGCCATGACCAACAGAGCTGGACTACTGGCCCTCATGCTCCACCAGACCATCCAGCATGACCCCCTGACCACTGACCTACGCAGCAACAAAGACAGATAGCCATGTGAACTATCAGTGCTCAGTTGAAAAATTATTTGTTTATATTTGTATACTTTTCATATTGTATATTTGTCAGTATTTGAACAGTCATTCACAATAAACATATTCTTCATTTGTTTTTTGTTGGGATGCACTAAAATTTTCTGAAGGCAGTTGATTCTCTTTAATATACCCTCACTCACAATTCAGTATTTTTTTCCTTCCAATATTTTGAGCATTGTGAACAGTGAACTTGCTTCTTCAGCATGTCCCAACATAATTTTGTTATTCTTAAAATGATATCATTGAACCATTTATGATACATGTCATCTGATATTCTCAAATATCAGTATCTCTTGTTTCATTTTTAGTGTTTTTTTAGGATGATGATTTGGAATTTATGTATATATTACAGTTAAACCAAAAATTATTCAGACATTTTTTTATATATTTTTACAAGTGGGTGCAGGATACTATAGTTTATGTAAGTGAGGATAGCAAAATAAACTGTCACATATTATTCCCAAAAGTTCTTCATACAGTGACTACCAGTAAAATAGATAAAGATTTGGAACCAAAAAATTATTCAGACTCTGACCCGACCATGTTTTGTTAAAGTGTTATCTTAATATAATCTCTCTGACACAGTATAACATCATCATATTTTATTACAATTTTTTTAAACTATAGTGAATAAACTGTATTAATGTATATATACACAGGGGTTGGGCAATGAAACTGAAACACCTGGTTTTAGACCACAATAATTGATTAGAATGGGACATGGCCTCCTTTTGCAGCCAATACAGTATCAAATCATCTTGGGAATGACAGTCCTGCACAGTGGCTAGAGGGATTTTGAGCAATTCCTCTTGTAGTGGAAGAAAACTTTTCTTAACCCACTCCTCCAAGACACCCCAAAGTGGCTTGACAATATTCAGATCTGGTGTGCAGGCCAGTGGAGAGGTTCAATTTCACATTCATGTTCATCAAATCATTCTGTCACCAGTCTTGCTGGGTGTATTGGTGCATTATATGGTGCACGGCCCCACCTTCAGGGTACAATAGTTGAATCATTGGGTGCACATGGTCGTTCAGAATGGTTCAAGCCCAGTAGGGAATCCCATGATATTGCAGTCCAAATCATCACTCATTTTTCATTTTTCATCATTTAGCAGACGCTTTTATCCAAAGCGATTTACAAGGGGAGCAATTAGGGGTTAGGTGTCTTGCTCAAGGGCACTTTAGTCATGGTATAGAAGGTGGAGAGAGTGTTGTTTATTCACAATCCCCACTTTCAATTCCTGCCGGCGTGGGAATCGAACCAACAACCTTCAGATTACAAGCCCGACTCCCTCACCACTAGGCCACGACTACCCCATCACTGATCTCCGTGTATCACTCTGGGCAGCAACAGTCCAGGTGTTAAGCCTCTTTAGGGCTTCTATACACCATAACTCCCACGGATGTGGACAAGACGATAGATGGACTTATCAGAGAACAATTCATGTTTTACATTGTACACAGCACAAGATTCCCTTTTCTCGCACGACTGAATTCTACGTTTATTGGCTCAAGTGTCCAAAGGTTGGCTGTAGCAGCCCAACCTTGAATATTGGTTCTGAGGAGCTCCCAACGAACAGTTTTGGTGGAAACAGGAGTCGAGGTGTGCATTTAATTCTTCAGTGAGTTGGGCAACTGTGGTTTTATGTTTTTTGAAATCAATCCAGGTTAGTATCCAGACATCCCTTTCAGATAGCTTCCTCTTGCGTCGGCAGTTACTCCTGTTGGATGTGGTACATCCTTCGTGGAGGTATACCGACATTACCCTGGATACCATGGCTCTTGATACACCACAAAGAATAGCTTTCCTGGTCACAGATGATATGATATATCTCTGATATGTCTCCTATTATGTTGTGTGATTTCTATTATTATATGTACTGCTGTGCTACAGCTCCTTTTTCGCCAGCCCCTTATTCACCGAACTAGCAGTCCCACCTTAAAAATGTTTTTTCAACTATCCTCTTCAATGCTTTGCCAATTTTTTTTAAGGAACAGTTGCACCAGAATTATTGGTCAGTGTTTCAGTTTTATTGTCCAACCCCTGTTATCCACTAACATGGAATTAAGGTCACAAAAATATTAAATGAATTGTATATATACTCACCTAAAGGATTATTAGGAACACCATACTAATACAGTGTTTGAACCCCTTTCATCTTCAGAATTGCCTTAATTCTATGTGGCATTGATTCAACAAGCTGCTGAAAGCATTCTTTAGAAATGTTGGCCCATATTGATAGGATAGCATCTTGCAGTTGATGGAGATTTGCACATCCAGGGTACGAAGCTCCTGTTCCACCACATCCCAAAGATGCTCTATTGGGTTGAGATCTGGTGACTGTAAGGGCCAATTTAGTACAGTGAACTCATTGTCATGTTCAAGAAACCAATTTGAAATGATTCGAGCTTTGTGACATGGTGCATTATCCTGCTGGAAGTAGCCGTCAGAGGATGGGTACATGGTGGTCATAAAGGGATGGACATGGTCAGAAACAATGCTCAGGTAGGCCGTGACATTTAAACGATGCCCAATTGGCACTAAGGGGCCAAAAGTGTGCCAAGAAAACAATCCCCCACACCATTACACCACCATCACCAGCCTGATTATTTCAGTCGAAGTTGCTCTTCTATCAGCTTGAATCAGTCGGCCCATTCTCCTCTGACCTCTAGCATCAACAAGGCATTTTCACCCACAGGACTGCTGCATACTGGATGTTTTTCCCTTTTCACACCATTCTTTTTTTAAACCCTAGAAATGGTTGTGCGTGAAAGTCCCAGTAACTGAGCAGATTGTGAAATACTCAGACCAGCCCGTCTGGCACCAACAACCATGCCACGCTAAAAATTGTTTAAATCACCTTTCTTTCCCATTCTGACATTCAGTTTGGAGTTCAGGAGATTGTCTTATAGGACCACACCCCTAAATGCATTGAAGCAACTGCCATGTGATTGGTTGATTAGATAATTGCATAAATGAGAAATTGAACAGGTGTTCCTAATAATCCTTTAGGTGAGTGTATTTTATTTATTATGTAACGTTACATGTATTTATAGTTTTTTGACTCTATTACATTCACTTTATGACTCTAATATATTATAATGAGTGTATATAAAACTGAGATAGATTTTCTAAAACACTAAGAAAAGTGACAGTTGAAAGCTCTTCCTTATTTATTAAAAAGGTTTGTAAAATGATCAAATGTCAGAAAAAAACCCTGTAATTCCCACTGTTTACTGTCCAATGAATGTTTTTCAATTAGATATCTATTTCATTAATACTTTAAAGTAGTTAAGTCTTTCAGAAGTTCACTAGTTAAGCTTTACATCGAATTTGAAGTAGTGTTAGACAAGTTTATGAATGATCGTTCATTAAAAAACATTTGTAATGTTTTTACTTGACAGATTTCAGTTTGCAATATGAAAAAGTTGTGTGGAAGAGACTAGACTGAATACGCAAGACTACATTAGATTTATTTGTTTGTTTGCTTATTTATTTTGTTGTTGTTGAAGGTTTATATATGTTGGAATATTTTCCTAGTGATTTAAAGTTCAATTGCTTTGAGTGCAAAGTTTTTAATTACAGTAAACTCAGAGGACTGCTTGACTGAAGATACATTCCTATCTCTCTCCTCATTTACTAAAAACAGCCCAAAGAAGGCTGGAAAAGTCTGAACTCTAAAATAACAATAAATACATTTTATTTAAAAAAAATGAATGCTACTTTTTCAGCTTTTCACGCAAATGTTTACGCTGATAAAGTAATTTTGTATATATGCTACATTAAGACACATAATATAGACATACATACATCTGTTGTGTAGCAGTTCAATGAACAGACCGACAGATAAATGAAATGAATGTAAATGATACATCAAGCAAATCTTTGTGTGACGTGATAATGGAGCTTTAATTTTTCCCGAACGCTTGAGTCACGTGTTTCCGAGTTACAACAGCACTTCCGGCTTCTCTCCTGTATCAGTTATTTAAAATATATCAATGTGAGGGCTCGTTAAGGGGTTCACAGGTAGGTTTTTAAAATAGCGCTGTTATATTTATGACTTTCAGTTTAAACGAACCATTAAAAACAGCAAATAATCTCGGTGAACCTTAGTATCCAATGTTACTTACTATCATTTCACGTTTGCTAACACTTTAGCCTCCACGCTAAATGTTGGCGCTACTACGTGTTTGGCTGTGTCTCAAAACCTACTGTGCTGACTATCTAGAGAATATTTTGCGCATCAAAACTCGTGCTTTTATTAATTAAACGATTGATCCCTTTAGGCATAGCAACAATAGGAAGCCAGCTGACCGATGGAGACAATTGCAGGTGTCTGAGCTGAATGCATAACATATTGCAAAGAGAGTATTCAGATAATTCGACTTCATAAGCGCTTCAGGTGGACGAAAAGTATATGTTTATCTCCTTTGCCTTTAAGCTATGTAAATCAAGGATTGTTTGCTGGTTGACACACTGTATCTCTACTAATGATAATGCTTATTGCAGCTCAAATTAGAACAGGCTTTACTAACATGGAGACAGAGGAAGCAGCAGCTGAGGTACCTGCAGAACCAACAACTGAAGTAAAAGATGCAAATACAGAGGAAAACAAAGAACTTGTACCTGCAGAAGAAACAGCCGAAGTAAAAGATGCAAATACAGAGGAAAACAAAGAACTTGTACCTGCAGGAGAAACAGCCGAAGTAAAAGATGGAAATACAGAGGAAAACAAAGAACTTGTACCTGCAGGAGGAACAGCCGAAGTAAAAGATGGATATACAGAGGAAAACAAAGAAACTGTACCTGCAGAACCATCATCTGAAGTAAAAGATGCAAATACAGAGGAAAACAAAGGACCTCCGACAAGCACAGACATTCAGGACCATGTCACGGACGAAAACAAAGAGGAAGCTGTCACTGAAATGGAAGATGAGTCTTCCAAAGATGTTGACAAACCTCTTTGTGACTGGCTAGAGCCACTTGAAGAAGACTGTGAAGATGTTGATTCCCAGAGCGTCGATGGAGAAGTAGAGAGCCTTGCTGGTAGCGAGTGGAGTGGGAGTGTGGTTAGCGTTTTCAAAAGCACTGGAGAAAGAGGTGGCAGAGGTGGTGGGTATGTACATGACCCGGATCAAACTTTTATTTACTAAAAGTCCTTTCCTCTTATGCACTGCACTACATTGTTTGAGCTAAAACAAATGCATGTTTTTCTTTTTCATCTAGGAGACCTAGACGGAGAACACAATTAGAGGCAGATGAAGGCTGGGAAGATTGTCCGACATTAGGTGAAGGATGGAAACGCAAGCAGGTTTTTCGTCGGTCAGGCAACAGTGAAGGACGCAGTGATACATACTATATAAGGTATATTTAAAACAGTTTGTTTATAGTGTAACCGATACGTGGCATAATGAGACTTTCATTTTGAATCACTGTTTGATTATTTTTATTTTTTTTTCCCTTTCAGTCCAAGAGGTCACAAAGTAAGAAGTAGGGTTGAGCTTATGAAACATATAAATGACTCTGTGGACCTCACAAATTTTGACTTTAAAACGGGCCAATTTCTTGGTGACGGGCCTCGAAGAAGAAAGGTGAGATGTTCAGCCTGCTCTTTTAATTTTTGTTAAAGGGATAGTTCACCCAAAAATGAAATGCTGTCATTTACTTACCCTCAAATTGTTCTAAACATGTATACATTTCTTTGTTCTGTGGTACACAAAGGCAGATATTTGGACGACTGTTTATAACCAAGCAGATCTCAGGCATTGACTACCTTTTTTTTCCATCTATGGTAGTCAATGGGGGACGAGATCTGCTTGGTTACAAACATTCTTCCAAATATCTTCCTTTGTGTACAGCAAAACGAAGACATTTATACAGGTTTGGAGCAACTTGAGGGTGAGTAAAGGATGACAGAATTCAAATTTTTGGGTGAACTATCCCTTTAAGTCACCTTTATTTACATAGTGCTTTATACAATACATTGTTTCAAAGCAGCTTCACAGTAATAAACAGGAAAATGACAGAATCAATAAGCACGTTTACATGCACACCAGTGTGCCAATAACACAAAAATCAGCTTATTGAAATAAGCTGTTGTCCGGGTTTACATGCAAACCAATAACCCGACAATGCAAGCAAATTGTGTTTACATGACTTTATTAATAAATCAGGTTATTTCCCTGTAGTGACGTCAAAGCGTAATAATTTGCATATCTGACTCTGAGTATTTCATTTTTTTTTTTATCTTGGGTCTAATGTTAAAGCATTAAAAACTGATAATGCATGTAAATGCACTCGATGCAAACTTCATCAAATATGAGGCAAATGCATATTCTGCTTTTAAAGCAGCTCAATAGTCTCATTATTCACCTCGAGTTAGTGTTGAGTCAGTGGAGTTCAGTAACAGTGTTGATGTGTCAAAATTCATTGATAATGAAACAAATTTGATTCGCTATAAAGCAGCTCTACAGAAGACAGTAGTGTCATCATCCAGCTTAATTCAGATCAGTTCTGATCTGATAGTGTCAGTGCAGCTTATGTCTGCTTTTTCCCAATAATGCCTACATTCTGGTACCCATAGAGGAGGAGATTGGATTCTCCTTTGGCACACTGTGGCAGCTCTTCTGCACCCAGTTTTCCAAATGAATTAACGGATGCAGGTGGCATGAGCCGCAGTCCAGGATCTTCTGTAAGTCTCAGCTGCAGTACTGTTCCGAAGTTGACCTCATATTCCATCCAAAAGGTGAATACTGTGACCCCACAGAAATGCAGTACCTTTACTGGTCCTGGGACAAATACCACTTTACCAAATGCTGCCACTCAGCCTCCTATTGATCTGACTGGACTGGCTACAAATCCAACTGCTCATCCCTTTGGTGGTTCATCATCTGCAGATAGGCCTGTCAATGGCACCGGTGGAACTGCACAAAGTTTGTTTGGGTAGGCAGTGCCTTTTTTTCTTACGCTATTGCATAAATGTCAAAAACAGTTGTGTGAATGTCTGTGTTCATGTCATTCTCATTTTGTTTGTACTCAGCATCTGCGAGAGATGTAATAAAACCTTTAATTTTGAAGAGGGACAAACTTTGTGCCAGAACTGCAGGCTAGAGGTTAACGCATGTAAGTCAAAAGTGTTTTTAGCATTACATTCAGTTTTGTGAGCATAGGTTATTAGGCATCTTTATCGTTTTTTTTTTGGCTATTGTTGTTCCTTTGGTAATTATTTTTTCTGTTGGTTTAGCAATAGTGAGACGCAGAAAACCCTACAAAAAGGTATGTTTTTTTATGGTTGTTTAAACCCTGTTATGTGTCGTTATTTAATGTATTGCCTTACAAATAAAAAGACTATTGTGTATTTTTTTTTTTCGTGCTTAGTGGACTCCATGTGGCCGATGTCGGGCGTGCCAAACTGCAGTGGACTGTGGAAAATGTGTTAGTTGCAGAAATGGTCGATTACGCCAACGACTTAATATTCACTCTCGGAAAGTCGTTAAATGTCGCAAAAGGAAGTGCTTGCACCCCATCCGTAAGGACAGGGGTGGAAAGGTACAAATTGGCTAAATTCTGATTTATTTTAATTTTTCAGAGAGCAGATATCTAAATTTGTATAAGAATGTTATCTACAATTGTTACCTATAAAGTATTTGTACCCTTGGCCACACTTGCAATATATTAATGCCATTGGATTAGATAATATACAGAATAATAGCAGAATAATAATTTATTCATGTGATGGCAAAGCTGAATATTGTCATGTGATCCTTCAGAAATCATTCTAATATGATGATTTTGTGCTCAGCAAACATTGCTTAGTATCAATGTTGAAAACAGTTGTGCTGCTTCATATTTTTGTGGTAAATGTGATGCATTGTTACTTGGTATACTTTTATGAATAGAAAGTTAAAAACAACATTTATTTGAAATGGAAAACTCTGCTATCACTTTTGATCAATTTAGTGCATCCTTGCTGAATAAAAATATTAATCTCTTAAATGAAATCGGTCACACTTTGGATAGGGTCCAACTCTCACTATTTTCCTCACTTTTTCCTCAAATGCTTAATTACTGCTTATTAATAGTTAGTGACGTAGTTGTTAAATTCAGGTATTGGGTAGGATTAAGAGATTTAGATTATGGTGATGTGGAATTAAGCATTAATATGTGCTTTATAAGTACTGTTAAACAGGTCAATATCCTAGTAATGTGCATGCTAATAAGCATCTAGTTAGTAGTGAGAATTGAACCCTGAACTAAAGTGTGACCAATAAATCTTAATGGCCCCAAACATTTGAACGGTAATGTTTATAAGGATTTACCTTTTGTCTACAAATCAAGTTAGTCACTTAAGTACCCATTTTTATCTAATCCACAGACATCAGATGGGCAATTTTTAAACACTGCTGGATCATTGAGCACATCTTCATATATTTCAAAAGTGAGGAAAAAAACTTTTCTTTTCACATAGCTCACTATTACTTCATTATGCTTGTAAAAAGCTTTAATCATTCATTATTTTTCAGCCCTCAATCTCAGAGGAATTTGAGGACTCGCAGGTAACAGTCTTATAAATAATCTGTCAGAAGTAATCTTGAGGGATTGCTGTAAAACAACTATATCTAAATGTTGTTTTCCTGTGAGCAGAGCTCCTATCTGCAGTACAGTGATTCAGAGGATCTGTCTATGTTCTTTGGGGGTAATGATGGTGACAATGGCCTGGATGAGGTAGAGTCCTAGCTACACTGCATTACAACACTGCAGTAGCATTATCCAAGTGCCTTGATCACAGATATACACATGGTTTGAGGAGAAGAACCAAGATGTTCATAGATGTTTTTTCTCCAAATGGTTGAGACTTAAGCTGCAAATATTTAATACAGTCAGATGCAATTAGACACTTAAAAATAATGTCCTTAATACTGTTCAAATAGTTTTTAAATTTTTTTTTTTTTAAATCACTTAATTTTCAGATGGGTGTACCTAAGGTGCGTCGTCGTTCCTGCGGGAAGTGTAAAGGCTGCGTTCGACGTACAGACTGTGGAAGCTGTGATTTTTGCATGGACAAACCCAAGTTTGGAGGCAGAAATAAAAAGAGACAGAAATGCCGCCTACGACAGTGCCAAAGAGAGGCTATGGTGGGCTTCAAAATATTATTTTGATTGTATTATGTATCTATCTGGTTTCACCTTTTCATATGAATTAGAATATTGTTGTATGGTGCATTGTTTTACTTGTAGTTGTCTGCTAGATTTTGGATTATTGTACAAGATTTTGGATTATTGTACAACATTTATAATATTACGTATGCTTCATGTATGTATGTATATCATATATATATATATATATATATATATAACACACAGACAGTGGGTACGGAAAATATTCAGACCCCCTTAAATTTTTCACTCTTTGTTATATTGCAGCCATTTGCTAAAATCATTTGTTCATTTTTTTCCTCAATGTATTAATGTACACACATATTGACAGAAAAACACAGAATTGTTTACATTTTTGCAGATTTATTAAAAAAGAAAAACTGAAATATCACATGGTCCCAAGTATTCAGACCCTTTGCTGTGACACTCATATATTTAACTCAGGTGCTGTCCATTTCTTCTGATCATCTTTAAGATGGTTCTGCACCTTCATTTGAGTCCAGCTGTGTTTGACTATACTGATTGGACTTGATTAGGAAAACCACGCACCTCTCTATATAAGACCTTACAGCTCACAGTGCATGTCAGAGCAAATGAGAATCATGAGGTCAAAGGAACTGCCTGAAGAGCTCAGAGACGGAATTGTGGCAAGGCACAGATCTGGCCAAGGTTACAAAAAAATTTCTGCTGCACTTAAGGTTCCTAAGAGCACAGTGGCCTCCATAATCCTTGAATGGAAGACGTTTGGGACGACCAGAACCTTTCCTAGAGCTGGCCGTCCGGCCAAACTGAGCTATCGGGGGAGAAGAGCCTTGGTGAGAGAGGTAAAGAAGAACCCAAAGATTGATTAGAACCCAATGATTTTAGCAAATGGCTGCAATATAACAGAGTGAAAAATTTAAGGGGGTCTGAATACTTTCCGTACCCTGTGTGTGTGTAAATATGCATATATATATATATATATATATATATATATATATATATATATATATATATATATATATATATATATATATACACACACACACACAAATGTATGTTAATTTGTTTGTTTAATAATAATAGTCTTCAGATCAAAAGGAACCAAGTACTGTTAATTGTTATTCGTGTATTTGGTAGTTTGTATGACAATGTGTAGTTAAAGATGTGTTCACAAAAAAAAAATCATAAAGAGCTAGAGAGTTGTTTAGTGCAATGAGACCAGTTAAATCCCTTATGCTTCTTTGGTATTATATTACCTGTACGTCATGTTTCTTTATTTTTTTTTCCTTCTGGTTGGTTGTATAAAAGATATTGGGATGCTAACTATTGCACAAGAAATGACAATCATGTCATTTGTGTTCAACAGAAGCATTTGCTGCCCATGGATGAGGCGGAGATGCTTTTTTCTCAGGGCTGGATTACCCGCGGCAGGCCACGTTACACGTATGGACGCGGTAGACCCAGGTCCAAAAAGTTTTGGGATTTCGAGGTTTCAGATAATGAGGCTGAACCGTATGTGCAGAAGGCTTCCTTGGGTGCTGGTAGGATGGTAAATCCGGACAGACTCCTCCAGCCAAATTACAATGGAAAGGTATTCCAGTGGAGTCCTTAAAGCATTATCGCTTATTCCTGTTAGCTTTCAGTCACCTTCTTCTGACTTTTTTTTTTTCTCCCCCCTTGTTGATGTTAGGCTTACGGTTATCCTGATGTTCCAAACAGTCATATGATGAACAACATCCCACTCTACAATCCACAAAAAGTTGAGGTAGGTTCTCACAATGAAAATCAATATAATTCCCTTATAATATTAAGTCATCATGATTCCAAAAACGAATCAAAGAGAAGCTTTCCCTAGATGGAAATAGGCTTATTTGGTTGCCAGAATGCATTTTCTTATTGTTTGAACAGACCTATATAAATATCTTTATCATATTTCTTTCATCCCTATTTTTTGAGAAGATGAGAAGCCTCCAGATGCACATAGGACGGGCGGAGATGATCAAAGAAAATGGGCTTCAAGGCAGAGTCGTCCTTTCTGGGGTAAGCTTCTTATGGTTGTCTCTCTTAAGCTTAAACAAATAAAAACAAACAACGAAGATTCGCAAGTGAGAAAAAAAACCTAGTCAGTCAGTTCAGGGTTCCAGACTGCGACCAAAATGGTCACATATGCGACCTTTTCTTGAGAATGTGCGAGTTAAAATTTTATGTGGTCACATTTGTGCGAGTGCATGATCATGTTATTCACACAGAGTGTAACAGAATGACGTATCAGCACCTGCTACCGTCCGTAACTGTTTTGTTTTACAAAGTACATCATGAATCCATTTTCCAAACCGTTTTTTGTCTTATCCTGAATCACTACGGTACGCCTATAATAAGTGTTTATATTCAGACTATTTCAGACCAGGCTCGGCTGCGCTGCGGAGTATCACAGTACCTGCGTGACTCGTCATAGACGAACAGAGAGAAGTAGTTCCGGCCACAATGTTCTTCCGCAAGACACATGCAGTTCTATTTATTAACCGCTAGAGAGCGAACGTACACGCGCATTGCACACTGATGACGATGCGCGCCAATTAGGAATTCAGGAAATTTAGGAATTAAGCCATATAAAAATGAAAAGGTTAATAGCTGAATAATAATAATAATTAAAAAAACCAACGTTTGGTGTTCAAGGATGCTGGTGGAAAGGACGAGGCAACATACAGACACAACTAATGATGAGAGCACAGGTAGAAAGGCACTAAGTTACTTCAACAGCAATGGCTTAGACCAGGGTTCCTCAATAGGCTGCGAATGTTTGGCCTGTGCTAATGTCAAATAGTGTTGTCAAAGTAATGTATATAAGCACGTCTCTGTCGCGAAAATTCACACCCAGCATCATTGTTTACGTTGCGTTACCGCTGGTGCGTTGAAAATGCTCGCGCTCCGCCCCAGTGGTCACGCGCGGTTAGTCTGTCAGCGACTTAAAAACTGACTTGGCAAAATAGACTCAAATGTGAATGAACTGAAAGTGTTTGGTTTATTTTGTCTGACCAACCACAACAAAGAAAGAAAGTAAACTGTATGTGAGAAATTATAGTGTTTGTTTTTATATTATTAGTTACAGAAAGGCAAACTAAAGGCTAATATTTTCTCATTTACCTTCAGCATTCAGCAAATGCACATCTATATCATTAAAACAAATCTCTGAATATCTAATTAACATTTAATTTCACAGACTTTGCAGATTTATTCAAATACAAAAGTGAGATTTGTAGCCTGCGTGAACGCATGTATTCTGTGCGTGACTGTCGATCCGTGTGAAGTGAATTCAGACTTCAGTTCAGCTTCACTGGAAACTCGATCAAAGTATATATAAATACTGTATGTATGTGTGTGTATATATATATATATATATATATATAATATTTCGATTATTTTTCATTTCTAATTTATTAAATATGAATTTAAATAAATATAAATTATAAATATAAACCAGATTTATATTGGCCATCAGCCACTGTAATTTAATATATTTAAGATTAAGACGATTATTCATCAAGCATGCATTGATTAAAATTGTTGTAACAAACAGACAAAAACAAAAAAAGGTGCCACCAAATAATGTGCTGGTAACTGAGAAAATTGGTAGCACCAGTGCAACCAGTGGAAAAGTTAGTCTGGAGCCCTGAAGTTCATCTGAGATGGTGTCTTACATTTGGATGGATGGTAAAAGTATCAGAAATGTCAGGATTATTCAATCAGTGTTTGTTCTAAATGGTATGCTATTGTTCCCACGCAGAGGAAGAATTGAGCCACATAAAGGCAGTCTCAAAGTGACTTCTTCAAAGCTGAATGAGTAGGGTGTTTTAATAATTGCATTGATTGTTTTGGTCATCTTGATAATGATAATGTATTAAATTAAATGGTACTAGTAAAGAGATAATAAATAAATATATATATATATATACGTATACAAATAATTAATTTTTATTTTAATTCAGTAAGGTTGCTATATATTGATTAAAAGTGATAGTAAAGACGTTTTAAAAGGTTACAAAAGATTTCCATTTCAAATAGGCTGTTCTTTCGAACTTTCTATTCAAAGAGTGCACAACAAAATGTATCACGGCTTCCACACAAAGTTGAAAAAGTGTATGTATGTATGTGCACATTGTCAAGGAATTGTTCGCTTGGTCTGATCAACCGGCTTTATTTGCATTTCCCGTTTATTTATAGAGACCAGTCTTTTCTACAGCTAGATGTGATACTACGGCAATTCCACCAAGCTATGCTGCGGAGAGTTTGAGGGAAGGCAATCGATCACAAGGTTCAGCAGGTCAGGAACCGTGTCAAGAAGAGCAACAGGAGGGCGAGTATTGTCCATCGGTAAGGAGCCTTTTTATGGATATTGTCTGAATCACATAATATGAAAGTCATTGGAGTA
This sequence comes from Opsariichthys bidens, assembly GCA_037194245.1. NCBI lineage: Eukaryota > Metazoa > Chordata > Actinopteri > Cypriniformes > Xenocyprididae > Opsariichthys > Opsariichthys bidens. Next base: position 7,931,993 of record CM074299.1, read on the forward strand.
GCATTGATTATGTACATCTGCCTTTTGCAGATCACTCAGATATTCAGCATGGCAGACAGTGACCCCACCATGCGAGGCATCGACATCAATCATGAACTGATGCCGCTCCTGAGATCTCTTCGTAGCATGGTGCTTCCCATCCTCTGGTTCTGTGTTGTGGTGGAGGGGCCTCGGTTACAGCTGATGCAGTGCTCGAAGCGCTCCACGATGGCAGACACCATAGTTCATATTGAGCCTAGCTTTCACTACCACATCAGCGTCCAGGGACAACCCCTGCTGCCCACTCACAAACTCTACGACACCCACCCGTCGTGTCTCGCCACAACAGAAGAGGTTGTTGCGCTCCTCGAGGACCTGGAAAGGTACTCTGTCTGCCAGGGCTTGGGGCACAAAGTTTCGGCAAAAGAGCCTGTGCTTCCCGAGCGGGCTGCTACCTGTGACTTCCTCGTTATCCCAGAGGCAGGACGCTGTGAAAAATGCAAAACTACACAAAGGGTATAGAGACTATTCAGCACATGGGGATTGGTCTTGAAGTAATACATCTCCTATTTTCTAATTTTTGAACTATCCCAGCCCACTTGCAAGATTAAATATATTCTTGCTCTAATATAAAAATATTAGAGAACCGTTTTTGTTTTGTTTTTTTCTCGGAGAAATGCCACCATTACATTGACAGCTGAATCAATTTTTGCTTACTTTAATACACAAATTATGACTTCCAGTATTAACGTATGACCACTAAACATAAAAATGTGTTTTGACCCTAGATTGTGACACATTTTGGTACCCGCTCTGGCTAAGGATGTACACTGAATCCTGGTCATATAAATGGAGGTAGTGAATGGGCATGTTTTACACCATTAAACACTGATATCAGATGTACATCTTGCCTTGCACTAAAGTTATAATAGTGCTTCACGTCCATTTCGGTTTAATTCCTCACACCAATGATATCTGTACATGTTTTAATGCTTATGTACTTCTCAGGGGGGATTTTTCAGATTGCATTTATCAGATGGAAGATCCATGTTTGTTACAAGATTTAATATTTGCTGTATTATATGGGGTGAGGCTGCTCTCTTGTTTTGGATAGACAATTTTGTACATAGTGCAAGTGGTGGCAAAGAAATTAAATCAAATATAGTGAGAATGTTTTATAAACATGTCGTTTGCTTTCCAGAATTCGTTCTTTTCAAAACACTTTGAATTTGTTTGTATGTGCTTTCATATGAATAATCTGAATTTCCGTTTATTTAATAAATCATTATATGTTGCATAACTGTCATTATGTGCTCGTTATATACATTTACATATCACCATTCTCCCCCAGTTAATCAGTAAATTTTGTAGTACACATTCTCTGAATTCTTATATTTAAATATGCTGATGAGGCATTGTTTAATTAAAAATTCACTCATTTGCATACATTTAAAAAACGGAAATCTGAACGTTAATTAAAGCCAGATTCAAAATTCTTGTATTTTTTCTGGTGAAGCACTAGAGTTCTGTTATGTAAATCAGTGGACAATGATATATGAACAAACTCCTTGGGGGAAAAAAATACTTTTAAACTTTTAAGTGCTACTGAAGTAGAGATGTCTGGCTTGGTGCATGAAGAAATCAATTTGAGAAAGCGAGATATGTATTGTAATTGAAGTCTACAGACCCAAACCGATAAAATGTAATAAAATAATGACTTAAATGTGCATTTTGGATGTTTTCTTAATTCTTTCCACTACACACACTACAAAATTAAAGCAAAGTAGCTCAAAAACTGGCCCGTGCTTCAAAACAAAACAATGGTCTTATCTACTCATTAATTTTTTATTTGAGAAAACATCACTAATGTCGGATTAACTAAAAGTCACTTGAACGTACATTCTCTGCAGCATCCACATGTAAATTTTCTCCTGCGGTATGATGGATCAAAAATGCAATACACGCATGCGCCAAAGGGGGCGCCATAACACAGTATACCTCACACCTCTGCATTTAACTCGTGCGAAGTTGAGCTTCAAATGAAAATGTTTTTCATTGTGTCGTTATCAAAATACAATAAATATAGTATTTTATTCAAAATAATGAAAACTTCATAAAATTATCTAATCAATAAATCATTTCGCACGAAAAGTCGTCCACTGGGATGTGGATCTGTATTTTTTATTTTTAAAAGATTTTCGTTGCAAACAGACTATATGTTAGAAAGCACTGTAAGTCTCATTTCAGACACGCTGTATGCAGTTACACTCAGCAGAGTCTATATAAATGAGCAAGACTGAAAGAGTTAATCAGACAAGTGGATGCGTGTTGCTCTTCCCTGTTTGCCAGTCTCGTTCCAGAGGTGTGACAGCGCTTTACTGTGGATAACTGGGATGAATACTAAAATGTGAGAAAAGATGTTATAAAATCGTGCTGGCGCGATGCAAGGACCCTGTACGCGTTTTGCATGAACGGGAGGATGTGATCCGCAAGATGTGACTGAGGAGAGCCGCAGATGAATATTAATTGGCATCGCAGGTCCGTGTGCATGAGCTTTTCTTACGATATCTTCCATTAAACGTCGCGTTTTCTCAAACAGGCAACAATTATGAGAGTAATATTTGAAACGTACTTGATTTATGTATGGATTTGAGATTTCAGTCAACGTATGCTCCCTAAACGCAGGGACGCATGAGGAGAAATCCGCGTCCTGTCACGTTGGATTTCTGGGACCTTTTTGGTGTTGTGCTGAATGTTTGTATTTAGATGTCTTGTCGTTGAACACCAGCGTTCACATTCTCTTATTCGCGTTTCATTCATCCAGCATGCGGTTCTGCTGATGAAAGCGTCGCGCGTGGCTTTAAATGGGATTTTCCGTGGCATGTTGCTATGCGATGGATTAATGATGCTAAACATTTACAGCTGGTATCTGTCGGCTGGGATTGATTGACAGTAAACGTGTCGTAAATGTTTGTGTTCTTTCGGATAAGCCACAACGATCAATAATGCGATACTATTTATCCAGGCGTGTGTCTCCGTTTGATTCATTTCAGTGATTCGAATCATTTGAATCGCTTACTAAAACGATTCGTTCAGTGACCCTTTCCGCAGGTTACATCGCCAGTAGGTGGCCTCAAGTCTAGCATATTAGTCTTATTATTATTAATGCCACAACGATTGAAAGTGTACAGTATTGGTATGCTACTATGAATTCATTTTGTGTGACTTGAGTGAGTCATTCAATTGACTCTTTGCAAACACTGAGTCGTTTACGATGGAAAGTCTCATCTTAAATTAGAATTTTTACTTCCATTTTGTTAACTGATAGTCATGATTTTCATCAAGCTGTAAATAGCCTAAAGTTTCATTAACGTCCTCCTTACGTCATTTTAATCGCATATGGGCATTACAATATTTTATGTACTTATTAAACTTGATTAATTTCAAATAGAACAATGGTTATCACTATCATGTCTTGTATGTTTGTTTTGTTTTTAACATCTACCGTGGTATTCTTTGGCCTATGTAAATAGTATCAATATCCTCTGCAGAATTCATTCAGAATCAAAAGCTGATATCATCACTTTACCATGGCATCACCACAGTCATTTTATATCAGAATACCAGAAGTTTTTTTTTTTTTTTTTGTATCTTATATTATTTTATTTATTATATTTTGAATTAGCCTCTATTTTTATGTTTTCCTTTTTCCTTTTAATTTTAGTTTGTGCTCTTGTCATTTTTATTACTTTTAGGTTTTTTTATATTTATATTAAGCTTATTTTTATTTGAGTTTTAGTTTTCATAATTTAGTACATAAACTTGTGTTTAGTGCTGTCAAATTAATCGCATCTATATATATATATATATATTATAATGCCAATTCTTGTGACGGTGTGGCATTTATATTATGTGGTTTTATTTTACAATGCTATCACCCAGGCCACATCATAATGCTTAATTTGTAGGACAATCAGCAGATTTGGCCATTCATTCAAATGAGACATGTACATTTTGCCTGTCATGGCACATAATGAACTGCGCCTCTATAATTGAAGCTCTTGAGTTTAGCTCCATCACTCACATCCCACTATGTTCACTAGCCGAGGATGGTGTATGTGGTTTGAAGTGTCTAGACTCTGAGTCACTCTGCTTTGCAAAGCACAGATTTTTTGCTCCATCTAACAGTGTCAAGAGTGTGTTTTCAGCAGATCTCTCCTGTTTTGACCTCCTCTCTCTCCAGGGTGCAACAGCAATAAAGAGTTCAAACTGAGTCGATTGTAGCTTGATGTTGTAGCCATGTGTACACAACCAGGCACAAAAGACTCATGCTGGGAATTGCAGGGTTACATATTTTTAGCTTGTTATATTTTCAACCCGAAGGGGTTTTGAGGCATTTTAAATGGTTATAGGGAGTGATAATATATAGAGGCTGCAACTACATGCTTAAGGGGATAATTCACATGTATTGACAAAAACATTTTTCAAAATATTTTCTTTTGTGTACCGCAGAAATAAAAGTCACGACAGAATTTTTGGGTGAAGTATCTCTATAAAGTCTTGAGTCATCACCACAAATTACTGTGCAGGGTGTGAGTGTTAGTGTCCAAACAAATGGCTCTCTGTTATCTGTCCAGCTGCCATGCTGTCTGACCCCAGGACAGGGTCTGAGGTGGCAAAACACTGTCTCCACCCTGGCTAGGCTGTGAAATGTACATGTTTTCACAGAGGGATTTACCACAGTGTTGCCAAGCTGTGGTCAGCTTTGTTGCCGACTGTCTGTTTTGTCTTTGTTTATCCAGTAGTAAAGAAAACATGGAGGAAAGAATTTCATCTTTGGGTGGACAAGAAAGAGGAGTTGAGCAATTACTCAGGCAGAAATAACACAAATTTTCGACGAGAGATTTAGCTTCATGTTGGGTGTTGTAAGGCTCTGATGTTCTAAACACTGCTCATATCATCAACAAATTGAAACAGTTTTTTTTTTTTTTTATCCAAAAAGATAAAAGGACTTTACCTACTTGGCTGTCAATGGGGTACAGTGTTGTTTTGAAGCCCAATGACTTTCACTATAAGAAAAAAGTCTTTTTTTTTTTTTTTGGTGAACTTTCCATTTAAGAACAAAGATAATTAAGAATTTGGACAAAAATGTGAACTGTAAGACCGGGAAGAGGTTTTTTTTGGGGGGGGGGGGGGGGGGGCTTCTATAGAGGACATATGGGCCTGGTTTCACAGTCAAGGCTTAAGCCGAAAGTACCCAGAACAATTTGTCCCAGGTACTTTTTTCCAAGGCACTTTTTCCCGCAGACCTGTTGCTGTCTGCATTTCCATCATGGTCTAAAGTACCGTGAAGATTAGTCTGGTGACGTAGGACTGTGCGGGACTTTCCAGTTCACGCTGGAAAGTCGTTGATCCATCGGTAGTAATTTTTAAACTCCATTGTCGATTAGAATAGGAAACAACTCTTACTGCAGACTTTTGAAAATGGTGGTTGAAATAAAATGCGGTGTGAACTCAATCAGCATGTTCAGAGCCCAATCAACATGTTCAGCACCCAAGTCCCACCCTCGAAAGTTCCTGAACTTTGAATAATGCCAAGCGAGCAGGGACATTTTACCTGTAACTTCATTTAGACCCAGTTCCCTGTGGTCGAAACACACAGAGAACCACCCCAAAGTCGCTAGAGCCTGGGGGAAGTTTCTGCGGTGGAAACGCGGCTTTAGATTAAGCAAGGAGTAGGCCATAGTTAAATTAGGACATTTAAGGAGCATGATGTGCATACAAAACACTGGCACTTACATATTTTAAGATATGTCGATGCAAGTTGCTTTCAGTTAAAACCGCTAAAACATCCATTTTAATTTGGGATTAGGTTTAAGCCTTGTCTGTGAAACCAGGCAATGATCTCTAATACGAACAATGGCATATTAATGGATGAATGACATGGTCATAATGCTACTTTAGGTCACAAATGGTGCAGTACGACTTGTTGTATGTCACTTTATGACAGACTATTAAAATAAGGATATTGTTTAATGTTCATAGAAGAGCACTTGTAGGTTTTCAAGTATGAATGGTTACACTGAATGAGCATTATCTGCTTAACGCTAAGCATATAAAGTGCTTAAGAGAACAGGTCCTTGATTCTGTAGCTACTAAAATGGTTTGAACACAGTGGTTGTTGTTTGACCCCTGTAACCTGATCTGCAGAGATCAAAGCCAAGGAGAGTAGAGGTTGGCAGGACAGCAGCTGGTTGCTCTTGAGAATCAGATGTAAGGAGGGAGGGTCACTGCCGGTCACACTTGCTCCGAGACTCCGAGGATGGAGCCGTATTTTATTATAATGAGCACAGTCCTCTTTTATTAGTTTTGCCCTTAACTAATGGTCTTTGAGATTACTTTTGAAAACTGTGTTCACAAATCACTGCTATTGGGTTTCCACAGATCAATCACTAAAGGGATAGTTCACCTAAAAATGAAAATTCAGTCATCATTTATAAGTTGTTCAAGTTGTTCCAAACTTGTATAGATATCTTTGTTCTGCTGTACACAAAGGAAGATATTTGGAAGAATGTTTAAAACCAAGCAGATCATAGGGAAAAATATGATATTGTAGTCAATGGTGGTGAGTTTTGCTTGGTTACAAACATTCTTATATATATTTTCATAAAAAAAGACTCCCCCTGCAGTGATTTTCCTTTTATGCGCATCGAGTTTAAAGTGCCCCTATTATGCCATTTTAATTTTGCTTTCGAGGTCTCCTACAACAGCTTTACATGCATCCAAGGTCAAAAAACACTTTCATTTTCTTATAATATACATTGCTCACAACCTCTTTTCTCAGTGTCTGAAACGGCTCGATCAAGGATTCGGTCTTTCTAAGTCCCTCCTTTCTGAGAGCCTACTATGCTCTGATTGGTCAGACGGCCCAGCCTGTTGTGATTGCACCTCTTACAGCATGTGTTGGAAACAAAATGGCCATTAAAATATCCGAATTTCAGCTCCAAGGCTTCCTCAGCACTTACACAAATAGTTACAGTGGTGTCAGTTTTACCGTATCAAATCCAGCGGGAGAACTGATCCTTTGGGATTGAATTCGCAGCACAGAAAACAACACGACATGCTGCTACAAAATGCTGCTTCTCAGCTATAATTATAGTGCTTGAGGGTGGATCAAGTGTACTAAGTGAACATTGTTCGCGGTCAGCCATTGAAGACCATAGGCTGGCATTATGTAAATTTTTTACAAACCTACATAGTTATGTTTCAGAACTGAGGCTGAAATTGCTGATGACTCGTTTTGCCAATTGATTCTTTGTTTTAGGAGATAATATTATTTGCTGTGCACTTTGATCTTTAAAACTTTTTACATTCACACAAATAGCTATATTACACACTACACGAAAGGTAATAGGGGCAAGCATAGGGGCACTTTAACACACTTACTTGTGTAAACTTACTTATTTTATATGTAAACTGTCTACAATTGTTGATAATTACAATCAAATTGCTTTGGAGACTATCAACACTCTGTGTCTTCAATTATGTTGTTTTGTTCACTTACAAAATGCATAATTACCCTCAAAGCATGGCCATAACAGGATGCTTTAATAATTTTGTCTGTGACCCAGAAACATTCTTCATTGCACCTCTGTTGTATTTTGAACTCTGAAGTGATGCAATGGCCAGAGAAAGACAGAGAGTGAAAAGGAGCGTAATCTCCAAGCAGTAATCCTCTGATTCTTTGTGCACCAGAGCCCTATTGGTGTGCTAAAACAGGGCAGTGTAAATGAGAGACAGGTCATGACAAGTCCTTGGAATTGCCTTTGTCTGCTTTAAGAAAGCACTTCTCCCCCAAGCGCTAATCTCAGCCCCTCCAATTTCTACAATAAGATGGTCACAAATAGCGTCAGATCCCTCTGCAATTCCAATTCACTATGCCGTCGTGTGCAGGAAAAGTGTGTCATAAATTTCTAGGCTGCATGTTCGTGGCATCGTGCTCATTTTTATGTGATGGTGTTGTAGCATTTGTCAGAAATACTAATTGATCCCATGAAAAAAACGCTAACCATTTTAGAAGCTTGTGATTTTCATGTGAATTTGTATGGGAATGTACGATGTTTAGAAAAATGAATATATGAAGATCCGACCCTAAACCTAACTGTCAGGTCGTGTACAAAACAAAAGGCAAATTCATACAAATTAACCAACAATTCACCAAAAAGCATATACTTTTCTAAAACATTGGTTTACACATTTCCCCTGCCAACTCTTTGGCAATAAAAAAATAAATGCTGTTAGCAGATGGAGGTGTAGAAAACATTGAAAAGAGTGTGTCATTGTTAATTGAAAGCTCATAAACTTATGTTCCAGATTTTCATTGGTTGACTCTTTAATAAAAATATCACTGAATAGCACTGAAGAAAAAAAAAAAAGAATACTTGATTGTTTTAACACTTGAATAAATCAGTTTAAAACAAAACCGCTAATTACCTGTGGTATTGTCACAGTTGTTCTTAAAAAGCAGAAGAAAGCTGAGAGGAATGCTGCATGCAGAGGTCATGCTAAGTAAACACTGTTGACACTTAATGTTTGTTTGACCACATGACTATTGATTTAAAGGAATAGTTCACCTAAAAATGAAAATTCAATCGTTTTCTCACCCTAATGTCGTTCAAAACCTACAGTAAATTACATTCTTTCTCCTGTGGAAAACAAGATTGCGAAGATTGCGTTCTTTTCACGTTTTATTCAATGAGCATGAATGGTGACTAAAGAGGTCAAGATTCATAAATGACAAACTTATTTTAAAGTATCTGCGTTCTTTTAAAACTAACTGATGTGTTTAATGGACTATTTTAATTATATCTTTATGATTTTGTCCTTTTTAAGGCTTGGCATCTTCAGTCATTATTCATTCTCATGGTCTTCTCCCATGCAAACCTTTTGAGTTCTGCAAAGGAAAAGAAGGGACACAGGTTTGGAACCACGCCAGGTAAGGAAAAATGATGACAGAATTATCATATTTGGGTGCACTGTCCCTTTAAATATACAATCTCTATGAAGGCTCCCCAGTCGGAGCAAAGGCCGTAGGGAACTCAACAAGTGTGTAAGATAAACGTCTTCTCCTTTAAAAGATAAAAAGAATTATTTACCAAGTACTGCAATTAGTGTAAATCATTCTTGTCTGCGACGTTTAAGTTAGAAACCATATGTTTGTTACGGACGCCAAAGCTTCTCACCTGTCCGCTTTTCAGACCAAACCATTGACGACATAATCTTAATTTATATCGCTAATTTGGACTTGAATTCGATTTTATATACTGTCGAATTCCCTGAAAAGACTTACAATAAAGTATCAATGAAATAACTTACAATATATAAATAAAACTTTTGTGTGTTTAATATTTCATTGCCATCTTATGAGTGGGTGACCCCCGTCAGCGCGCGGAGATGGTTTCGTCCTTGTTGCCTTTAGGGCTTGTAGAAATTACTGCCCGAGTTGCAACGTCTGCAAAGAAGAAACGCGAAGAACATTTTGACGACGTGCATTAAAGACAACTTGAGTAACATGTGAACTAAATCGGACATGCAATGAAATAATCACCTGCTTTTCTCTCCTTTTGGATATCTTCTTAGCGACTTCATTCGGTCAAGGTAAGTCCTTGTAACTGCAATTTAAAGCAAAAAGTTTTTCGAGCGAGTCACGCGTGATAAATAATTGCTTTCAAAATGTTGGTTAATTGGAAGACTTTTTTCCCTCTCGTTTGACTTGTGTTTGCTGTTTAGCTGATTGTGATAAGTGATAATGTGTGAAATGAAAACCTTAGCGGATGATTATAGTCACGTGTGGCTTCTTTTAGAAATACACGTTGATTCTCAGAGTTCTTCATTCAGAGGTTCTTGGTTTGGCAGTCATGGATCTGAAACGATGGGATGCAGCTGTGTGTACAGCCTCACCTGCCACAGCTGTCATTAACATGTCAATTCACACTGTGTTTTGTTGTATGGTGGTTGTAAACAGAAACGGATCAGTCATTTTAAATAGACAGAGATGTATCAAAACATTTAAGGTGAAATTGTTCACCACTTTATACACTTGAATTGGATTTCTTTTTCTATTAAAAGTTGTTGTCATAAGTTGTTCCAAACCTTCCATGAAACAC
>CM074299.1:7947137-7962137 GCA_037194245.1 Opsariichthys bidens
GAGTTTCAGAGTAGGTTTAGGGTTGACAAATCCAGATAAATCCAAGCTGGGGCCTGTACCATGAAACCGGATTAGCCGGCTAACCAGGTAAGTTTCAGATTAGTTTGCGCCAATCCTGGGTTTTAGATACCATGAAAGTGACTTGGTTTTTAGCGGTGTTCATCACCATAGTAACTTGCGCTCCGGGGCAGGTTTTGTTCTGGGTAAGAGATCTTAAACTGAAGTTGGACCAGTTAGATGTGAGCAAAGTGACAGACACTTCCAAAAAAGTCACTGCCCCGTTTTCTCTTCCTCCAAATTAAAGGTCACTATATAGTAAAAACAAGTATTTAACGATGAAATTGTCTGGCTTTAATGATAATTAGAATTATTTTATGGTTTATGTATGGTATCTTCCAATGAATTTGTGAAGTCATTAAACTTTTTATTATTTTGTAATATTACAATTCTGTCATACTTTGTGCAAGCATTCATGTGCATTCAACACATGAATACGATCTTTCCGACATGACTTGAATGCACCATATATTTACTTTTTTATTTTACCATTGGACTTTGAACGTTGCACCCTTGAATGGATTTATTCAACTTTGGCTTTCTGTCTCATGCACATTGTGCTCGTGCACAGATGTCCAGGGCTGTCAGGACAGCAAGCTGCAAGCAGAGCGAATCTCAGAGCTGCAGGAGCGAAAACAGAGTCTGCAGAGCCTTTTGATCAGTCGTCTTGGAGAGCTGCGGCAAGTGTGTCTTCTGGAGGCGGTGAGATGGTTTATTAAATTTTGGAAGAGTATTTTACTTTTAGGTAGTCACCATAAAGTATTCTCTCAAAGAAACAAACAAAATGCTGGCTTCGAAAGTGAATGAAACATGCATTGAGTTTATTCACAGTGAATATCTGTATGATATATATTTTAAAAGGGAGTTCTCTTATTTGATGTGTGAAGTTTTGTTGGTAGGATTTGCATTTATGTGAAGAATTGTTTGAGAATTATGTTTTATTTTTTTAAATATAGATATCTCAAGTAGACGTACTTATTAGAACCATCTGTTCTAACAAATGGCAACAAACAGCGTGACACTCCCTAGTGAAGTGATTAGAAAGAAAGTGACATTTTAAATGTCTGTACAGGAGCTCACAGGGAAGCTTCCACGGGATTTTCCTTTAGAAGAAGGGGAAAGACCTCCCTTTGTTCAGCGCAGAGTTGGCATGGCCCCTCATGTTAACTCAAAAGGAGAGGCAAGTCTATTTTCTGAAAGATAACAAAAGGATTCTCCTAACAGTTTAATGCAATAATAACCATATCTGTTTTCCATGTAGGATGACCCAGGTCAGCGAAGGCATATGAAGGCTCTCTTCAGTGGTGCCCTGCGCCGGAGCATCGATTATGATAAAAATGCATTGCACAGTAAGAGGACCGTTCATCGGGGATGTCACACGGGTAACGTTAAACACACGCACAACACGCAAGCACAAATGAAATTCTGGTATACATTGGTAATTTGCTACAACGTTGGCAATGGCTCTATAGGAAGTGCATGGTGAATGTGTCTGTTCCCTCATTATGCAAGACTGTTGCCTTTGCCTGAAAAGCACAATGGGCTAATGTTAACAGACATTAGTTTACGCAAGCAAAGAATTTATATAAAAAAAAAAACTTGTGCTTTCAGACACATTTTTATGAATTTTTAAAATGAAATTAACACTTTTTGTTCAGCAAGGACACATTGATCAAAAGTGACCGTAAAGACATTTACAGTGTTACAAAGGTTATCTATTTCAAATAAATGCTGTTCTTCTGAACTTTCTATTCAACAAAGATATACATAACATATATATATATATTCTTTGTGTAATTATTTTAATGTGATATTCTCTTTAATATTTTCAGAGGAAACTGTGAAGTCAGAGAGCAGTTCAATGTCAGACTCGACATCACACGACAATGGTAAGGCCTCTTAACTTTATAAAACAATGAAAGTGCATCTCAGTTACCTCACTGGTCTGTTTTTGGCAGGCTGTAACTGTATTGTACAACCCTGTCAACTGTGGTTTACAGAGGATTCGTCTCCCAGTGTGGCACCTGAGCATCGCTCCTTGTCTCACCCCCGGCTGGCCCCAGGCAGTCCTGACAGTAGGCTCTGTAGGAAGCTGTCGCCTGTGGAGATCTACTATGAGATGAGGACTCGCCGCAACTCTGCTTCAAGCTCTGTGAGGTGAGCGGAAGGGGATGTTTTCGTAAGCTGAAATGGGTAAGGTTTACACTTCAATTAAAACTTATGAATGTTCACCCAGCCCGAGTCACTCTATCCCAAGAAGTGCATCCAACGTGGAGGGCAGAAGTGTTCCAGCCACACCACTGTTGTCCCGCACTGCACCAATCAGTGTCCATGTGAGGTAATGACTCTTTTTCTGATCATTTCTTCTGCTATTTGTACTCCGTCTACACTTTGGCTCTGTTCCAAATCCTAGTTAGCAGCCTACTGCCTATACAGGCACCCAAACTGCCATGTACTTGGCCAGCAACGCAGCAATAGCACAAACTGCATGAATGATTGTAATATAGTTTGATATTAGCTTTTTGCAAAGCTAATAATAAAATTCTCTAATAAACATAGACTAACGTTCAAAAATTTGGTGTTGTTCATGATTTTTTCATGTTAAGTGTTATTACAATTAAAAAAAAAAAAAAAAAACTGTTGAATGTATTTTAAAATTTAATTTATTTACCCATTTGGTGCTCAAGAAGTATTTCTTATTGTCAATGTTGAAAACAGTTGCTCTGCTTAATATTTTTGTGGAAACCATGATAAATGTTTTTTCTTTGAATAAAAAGTTCAAAAGAACAGCACTTCTTTGAAATAGTTACTTTTGATCGATTTAATCCATCCTTGCTCCGTAAAATGCTTCCAAGATGGCTTCACTGCAAAGAATAATCCAGTGCTCCCTTGTAATTTGGCCAAGATAAAATACCTTTGCAGACAGTATGATTATATTGGGACAGGCGTCATGTTAGGAGCACAATTATGATGCCTTCAGGTCATTAGATTATCACTGTAGATCCACTTTAGAGCCAAATGTTTTTTAAAAAATCTCATTACCACTAATAACTTTTTACGGTCTTATCTTCTACTTTTGCTAGGCCAGAGATGCCTGGTGGTATTGCACTAAAGCAGTGGTGTGGAAGTCCAGATCTCCCTCAGTTTATCCCACTGGCATCTTTGGAAGGCTCCTCATCTGAGCGCCGCAGCTGCCCCTACAGCTCCCGCGCTCGCCGTAGCAACAGTTCTGAGGCGCTACTTGACCGCTCGAGTCTCCCTGAGCCTGGTCCTCCCCGCAACGGCATGCCACCCCGAGCTGGACCATACAAGAGCTCTGAATCCCTCACGGATGGGAAGCTCCGTCAGATATATCAAGGCAGCCCAGAGAGACCGATGATGGGATTTAAAGACCAGGGTCGAATGCGCTCCTCTCTTGGTGGCCAAAGCAGTGGCACTGGTTACAATGAGATTTTGATAGACTACATTTGGGGCAAACAGCAAAAGAGGCCCATCCAGGCTCCGCAGAATCAGTCAACAGGACGAATCTGGCCAGACTTCTCCACTCCTCCAACAGGAACCCCTCCACACTATAACGGTTTCTCACATTCGCAGTTACATCTAGCTGCCGCCCCACCTTCCTTTAGCCCCATGCTACTGCGGGGTCAAGAGGCCGAACCCCGTCGAGTCAAAGTGACACGAACAAAATCCTGCGGACCCTTCATCCCACAGGATGCCGTGTTGTTCTCGGCATATGATCTGTCACACCCCTCCTCCGGATCCACGACCTCTTCTATTCCCAACCTACTCCCTCACCACGCAGAGGTGTCCACTGCTGCAGTGTTCGGCCGCAGGCCGCCTCAGTTCTCTCTGCCCACTCCTGAGGACTCCACCCGCAGTCTCCACAAGGCACTGGCTCTGGAAGGACTGCGGGACTGGTACCTGAGGAACGCCTTAGGCTATTCCACTTCGGCCAAAGGTCACGACGGACTTTCCATGCGCCACTCACACACTCACCACCATCTAGTGCATCAGCCTCAGTCCATTCCAGCCGACCCACTGTACTCTGTGCACCGTCAAATACCTCAGTCAGCTTCATTTCATGGGCATCCCTTGCATGCCAGGTGAGTTTTCCACATTTCTATTTCACCCCACAGCAGGGGTCCCATGGTTATGGAAAAGCTGTAAATATCAGAGAATTTGAAAATGGTCATGAAAATTACTGGAATAGTCATGAAAATTACTATAGTAAATACATTTTTCTAGCTAGTTATGAACATTTTGATTGATCATAAGGTGTGGGAACCATGCCACAAATGTGAAATTATTATTAGTAATAGTTGCAGTTAATTCTTTTTTATATATATATATATATATATATATATATATATATATATATATATATATATATATATATATATATATAAAAAGAATTAACTGCAACTATTACTAATAAGTTTATACACACATATATATATATATATATATATATATATATATATATATATATATATATATTTATTTATTTTTATAAAACTGAATTTTCAGCAGTCATTTCTCCAGTAAGTGTATACTGTAATATATTGCCCAATTTTAAGTGAAAAAAATTACCACAATGGTTTGGATTGAATCGTTTAGCTGTAAGTTAACCAGTTAGACATTTTCTGATGCTGCCATTTTCAGTTTTATCTTCTCTTTTCATCATGGCAGGTCTGTGGAGCTCTCTCTCTATGCAGAGCCTTTCCCCTCAGAGGGGAACACTCAGAAAGAGTCCGGCTCTGAGCCCCCTTCACCTGGAACACTGGTCTGACTGGCAGCCGACACACCCTCGGGCCTCCAATGCCACTTGTTGCAATATCCAATGCAAAATGTCACCTTGTTATAGGGATGCACCGGTCTGATACTGTGCTCAAGAACTAGTACTCCTAGTACTAGTTTGTAGCATAAATGCTGCAACACAAAGAAAAAATGACAGCAGAACAAAATAGCATTTGGTTGGAGATATTGAACATTAAAACATTTATATACAGTCAAACCAAAAAGTTATTCTGATATTTTTTATATATTTTTACTACTGGGTGCAGGACACTATGGTTCATTTATGTAAGTGACAATGGCAAAATAAAGTAAACTGTGACATATTATACACAAAAATTCTTCATACAGTGGGCTACCAGTAAAATTTGATAAAAATTTGGGACCAAAAATTATTCAGACACTTTGACCTGACCATGTGCTTAATTGTTATCTGACATTATCAAGATATTTTTTTTCTGACACAGTTTAACTCCATTTTTTCAAATTATAACGAATGAACTGTTTTAATGTGTGAAATATTGAAGGTGTCTGAATATATTTTGGTTTGACTGTATAAATATATACAGCAGGAGGTGGGAACCAGCTAATGTTCAATGAAAAGTTTTAATCATAAAATAAACAAATAATAAAACAAAAGTAAAGCAGCAGCCCCTCATGGACGACTGCGACATGTAACCATAATAAAACACCAACATAAAGTCCATGCCTGGTTCTCTCTTGTCTTGTCTTGAACTGTCGCCAGTCCCCCTTTTATCCTTCCAGAGCTCCTCCATGGGAATGGAGACCGGTGTGGCGCGCAGGTGATGCTCATTAGCACTCGCGCCACAGGCCTCACTCCATTCCCAAGGCTCTCGGCTTCGCCCTGCTTGCCACAATATTATATCAATTACGGCATTATTTAAAAGTACAATTATTGTACTGCATCTAACAGAGATATTGATTCATCCCTACATTGTTCAGCAAATAATGAGGCATCTTTAAACAACACAGAACTGAAATAGTAGATCAGTGCGTTGGCTGTCATAGATCTAGCGCTACGCTTGATTGTAAACTGGTTTTTACAAGGTACATTTTGTTTTTTTCCATACTGTGTGTGTATTAATGGGATGTTATTGTAATGTATCTACATTTTGAAAACAAATTATAAAGTTAATCATCTCCACTTCATCCTGAGATATATTTATATATTTTCAGATAATAAAATAGATTATAAGATGTATGTATTCTAAATTACTATTTTGTAACTAATATGTTTCAGGTTAACAGTCATTTAATTATATACAAGACTACTCTGAGTTTAATGAACTCATGCATTTTAATGTACTATAACAGCAGTGAATGTGTTGCATACTTGTTTGTTTATATCTATATATCTAAATATCTATATGTAGCTATGAAGAGTATGATAAAAGCATTTCATATAGAGGACCTTGAAGCGAGGATGAGCTTTTTATTCTTGGATGACTTAAATTCTCTGAAGTTCTAGACATCCAAACAAGCTTATGCCTGGTCTCTAAAATGAACTATAAAGCTCTAATACAGGGATTTATACTATTTAGCCCACAGTCATCGAATCCACAATTTCAAAGGACTTGAAAAGGACTGTTGACCTAAATGATCTTGAACTCGGAAATGGTATTGACGTCTGTTCACACAAAAAGTTCAAAAAGCATGCATGAGAAGATGAAATGATTCTGATTCAGAAATATATTAATGTGATTCACATTTATTTTATTTAGGTTTTTGTTGTTGTTGTTAATTTTTGAATGCCAAATAATTCGTTTTTAGAAAATTGGCATCAAAATTTGTTTGCATACATTTTATTTTCTTGATTAGTCGACTCCGACTTGGCGACCCCTTTAAAAGATATTCTGCAGTATTCAACAATTATAGCTGAGCATTTACTGCAGTTTAAATGTTGAGAAGTGGCATAAGCTGGTCTTATGTTTGCTCCCGTCGGAAGCAAAATATCTTATAATTGTCTTAACCAGTCAGTATGTCATCATTCTGTTTCCTAACTAGTCCTTTTGTTCCTGAGTTGATGGTTTAGTCATTATTCTTTGGATTGTTCTTCCTGAAATAGTAATTCTTACAAAACCTTATCTTATTGTTACTAATTACACAGAGTTTCTGATGATTACCCTTGAAATCAACACAATTTGGTGTCCAGTATTAAATACAAGACTGTTGACTAATTTGTCCCCATGTTACACCATTGTATTATTGCTACAACTGCTGAACACAAGTCATATGATGGTTTAAGCTTCAAATGATGATGGTTTGTTTAATACTTGGTTAATTAGACTTGAAGAATTCACATGTGGTTGCTACTCTTCATGTTGCGGGTTTGTGAGGTGCCTCCAGCTGGTATCTGAAACTCATGACCAAACAGCTGTGCATTGCTAGTCTCTCTTAGTGTATTTTGGTGACATAAATGTCTGTACTGTAATTAATTATAAATAACGAAAAATACCTATATGTAGCAACTTGAATAAACAATATATATTGTATATTTATGAACTGATCAGATTTTGTATACATATTTATTTGCATAGTACATTCCTCTAGTTTGTTTACACCAGCAAAGGCGACTCTTGTTGGCATCTTTATGAATGACACCCTGTTTTGGCTTTAAATTGTGCTATCATTCCAGCTTTTAGAATCATAAATGTGTTACTTGATTTTTGTTTTATATACATTTTACATTGTTTCTTTTTACATTTCATATCAAGATGATGTTTTGGGGGTGGGGGGTCATAATAAAGATCATGATATAAAGTCTAATTTTTTCCACATTGTGTCACACTTCTTTTTCGAAGTCGAATCACACCTAAATTTAAATTTGAATTAAAATGCATCCTGTAAGCACAAATAAATGTTGGGTTACGTGTTACATTCTGAAAGGCTGTTCAGTTCACATTCCTTACATTTATCTTTGGTCTTTGGTCACATCACTTCCATGCCCACTGAACACTTGGAATGTGTTGGAATGTTTTTGAGCCACTTCACGTGATTCTTTCGTGATTCAAATTGGCGCACAGGCAGTTCTCTTTGAAACATGCTTCATCTAAACTGCATAACCACTCATATTTAACTGATTTCTGTATGACTAATGTTTTAAAAAAAATATAGCAGAATTTGTTATATACATATATATATATATATATAACCACTTGTCTCCCATGGTTTGAAATTAAGAATGACACACCTGCATAAAAACTACCCACACCTCCCAATGACCTGGTGCTCTTGTCTGTCTCCAGCCAACATTAGGAAGACTCTATCCAGGATTAACCGACAAAAGGCTGTGGGTCCTGACAACATACCTGGCCATGTACTGAGAGACCGTGGCGGTTTACCCCAGTCAGTCTGTATCGGCCACAAGATTACCAACTCCAGTACCACCACACTGAGCGCAGGAGCCCCACAAGGCTATGTACTCGGCCCGTTGCTCTTCATGCTCCGGACTCACGATTGTGCTGCCAAGTTCAGCTCCAACCATATTAAGTTAGCAGATTACACAACTGTGGTAGATGAAATATACAGAGAGAAATTTGCACAACTGGCTGAATGGCACAACCTGTACCTCACTGTGAGGAAGACAAAGGAGGTTATGATCGTCTTCAGGAGAAACTCTTTTGACCACCTCCCACTGACTATCGGCAGCTCGACAGTGTAGAGAGTCAGCAGCACTAAATTACTCAGGATACACTTCACAGAGGATCTCATCTGAATCACCACCACTAAATCACTCTCTAAGAAGGCCCAGTTGCGCATCCACTTCCTGCGCCAACTGAATAGAGCAAGTCTCCCCCTATTGCAGACTGCAAGACCCTGCAGTGGACAGGGAACACAGCTGCAAAGATCATCAGTGTCCCTCTTCCATCCATCCTGGACATTTTCCTTTGTACGATGCTTCAGCAAAGCCACCAGTATTGTGAAGAACCCCCACCCATCCCTCCCTGCCACATCTCTTCCAGCTTCTGCCATCAGGAAGACGGTACCAGAAACATCAGAGCTCGCTCTTGCAGTCACCCCACTCACCTCTGAAAGTCGTGGCCTAATGGTGAGGAAGTTGGGCTTGTAATGTGAAGGTTGCCGGTTTGATTCCCACGCTGGCAGGAATTGAAGGTGGGGATTGTGAATAAACAGCACTCTCTCCACCTTCGATACCACGACTAAGGTGCCCTTGAGCAAGGCACCTAACCCCTGATTGCTCCCCGGGCGCTGTCGCAATAGCTGCCCACTGCTCCGTGTGTGTGTGTGTGTTCACTACTCACTGCTGTGTGTGTGCACTTGGGATGGGTTAAATGCAGAGCACTAATTTCGAGTATGGGTCACCAGACTTGACAACACGTCACGACTTTCACTTTTTTCACTTTCACTTTCCCTCCTGAACCAGAAGGTTTTTTAAATGCTCTATCTATTCCTTATATGACCTCCAGGGGGCAGTATAATTCTTATAAGGAGACTGAAGAGGTTTACTTTTGTCACATTTGATGGTTTAATGTTATAATTGTCCATTACTGTATTCATAAAGTCAACTGGAATTTAAAAAATGCCAAATATTGAACAAATTAGACAATAAATTGTGGATGAACTTACTTCCGAGGCAAGCAGCGTCAAAAATGCCCTCAGATGGCTTATTTGTGTTAATGTGTAATTTCAGTGTCTGTTTTGAAACCATTTTAAAAGAACAGTTCACATGAAAATTTGCAAGAAGATTTCTGAAGATTCCTGTCATTAGCATTATTTATGCTCATTTCATGCAGTTCCGTTACGAATGAATCGAATCATGAATCGGTTGAGTTGAATGAATTAGTTCGCTAACCTAAAGACCCGGATCGATGCAGCGTGCTTTTGACAAAAAGTGAACAAGAGGGAAATGTTCAGTGGATAACAATTGGAACTCCGGGATGATTCTAATATAAAGCTATCATATGACTTCAGAAGACTTGGAATAGTGGAATATTGTTCTGTTCTGGAGTTTCTGTTTACTAGGTCTTTAAGCCAAACTTTGATCCTTGACCTAGTTTGGATTTCTGTTTGCTTTCTGGGGGTGTATATCCTCCTAAAAAACGTGAGGCCAGACATTCCTCACAGCTCAAAACTACCCAGAAGAGGTGAGAGAGTATCAGCTGAGAGAGAGAGAGAGAGAGAGAGAGAGGAGAGAGAGAGAGAGAGAGAGAGAGAGAGAGAGAGAGAGAGAGAGAGAGAGGAGAGAGAGAGAGAGAGAGAGAGAGAGAGAGAGAGAGAGAGAGAGAGAGAGAGAGAAGAGAGAGAGAGAGAGAGAGGAGAGAGAGAGAGAGAGAGAGAGAGAGAGAGAGAGAGAGAGAGAGAGAGAAGAGAGAGAGAGAGAGGAGAGAGAGAGAGAGAGAGAGAGAGAGAGAGAGAGAGAGAGAGAGAGGGGGAGCTGATCAGATCAGTAGAATGTGGATTTGGATCCATGCTGGTTGGTTATAACAGAAGGTCCTTAAGTGAAATAGGAAAACAGAGGCCCTCATCCAAAGTAAGTGTTTTCACTCTGTCTTTTATTCTTAATTGGTCATTTATTGTCACTTGCTGCTATTTTTGTTGAATGATAAATATTCAGAGAACGTTGTACTGCATACCATCCATCATAATTTAATTTAATTTAATTTCCTTGTTTTAAAGATGTTTTTCTTACATAGTTTATTATTACACTTTTAAAAGAATATGTTGTAAGTTCATAATGATATGACATTGCCTATAAGCCTCTTTCTGGTTTCTTTTATTATTTAAATAATAATTACAAAAAATATAGTTATTAAGTGTTTTGCTCACTTTTGTAGATATTTTCTTGGCTTGTGTCTAGTTTAAAATTGAAACCCAATTTAAGTTAAATCTAGTTTAGTAAATGGTTCACAGTGTGTGTTCTGGTCAGCCGATACCAATTATCATGTTTGCACATCACTGAAGACAGAACAGCCTTTTTTTTAGTGTATCGCACTTCTTGTTCACTTTAAATTATTATGTAGCTCTAATGATATCAACTTTTGCATAGCATGTAATATTGATTTAAAAATCATTTATCTTTTATAATGAAATCCTTGTGCTATTTTGAATGATCACTTGGTCACTGGTCAATATTTACTGCAATGCATTTGTGAAAACTAGCCTCTGCGCTTCACTCATTCCTTTCTGACACCCATTTGAGAGGATTTTCCCACTAACAATGGCTGTCCAGTAAAGTAGCTGAACTCTGCATTCCACTCCAGACCCCAGCTACATTTGTGCATGTATTTAAAGAAAGCCAGAGAAGCCCTTGTCATGGTCCTCTCTCAGGGGTGCCACACTCTTTGTCTAATAGCTCTTAACCTTGTACTTGTTGCCATGCAACTCTAAAATCTACCTTGAGAACTGAATTTCTTGCTCTCCCTGACTAGTTTAGTCTTCTTTATTAACTGAACAATTATTAACAGATGTTCTATTGTGATAAAGTACACATTTACTATGCGGTGAATATTTTTATTTCCTGTTTATATTTATTCTATTCTCCAAAAAAAAGAAAAGAAAAGAAAAAAGAACCTGAAAAGGAAGCCTCGAGTAAGGAAGCAGACCTAAATTGTGTTAGCACACTGATTCCTGAGGCATAGTTTTTAAAATAGCAACATTTCCGCTTGCAAATGTATCAAAGATCAAAGGCTCCTACATTTAATACATGTGACATGCAGAGTAAAGATTGAAGTTGGAAACCATCCAACATTCTTTGAAGTTAATGCTAGATTTACACTGTGGTTCAAAAGTTTGGGGTTGATTAGATTGTTTAATGTTTTTGATAAATCTCTTGCTCACCAAGGCTGCATTTATTTTATTAAAAATAGAGTAAAAGCAGTAATATTGTGAAATATATATAAAACATTTTTTTTTAAATGGATACAAAGTTTTGTCATTAAACTCTAGATGGCGCTGGCTGATAGGTCCTTGCAATTACATTATTTTTATTGGGCTCAGCTTCTTGCTGTATAGCAGCCAATGAGCTTGCTGCTTAAATTTCAAATACTTGGCCAGCATCTGCATAGCAGTTTTTTGCACGCTTTCAGAAACCTTCAACCTTCCCCAGCTCCACCTGTATAGATCTGCTATGGATAATTGCTGTTGTACAGCAGCAGCATTTCTTACTTGCTCACAGCAGTGTGTCGTCTATGTATTGGCAGGAGCAAGTCCCGTACTCCCGACCAATTTATACGTATTTTACGAGGTGGCTAATAAATTTGTTTTAACCCCAGTGACGGGTAGGTTTAGGGGCGGGGTTAGGGGTAGGTCATGTGTACGAGTTCATATGAATTTGGCAATTAGTAAAATATGTGTCTTTACTGTCACTTTTGAAGAATTTAATGCATCCTTGCTGAACAAATGTATTAAAGTAAAAAAAAGTTTTGACTGGTAGTGTAATAGTAAATATTTGACACATTATTGTTGTATATAATGGTGTTGAAAAATATATATTTTTTTTTTGCCCAAACAGATTAATTTTATTTTCAGTCTTATAGTTTTGTCCCAGTCCCAATATCTACTTCATGGACAGATTGAGCTGCAGTGACATGTTGTAGCAATAACAACCAAATGATCACATGAGAGAGATTTTCTGATTAGGGTTTATTTGCTGCATAGTAACCACCCATCTCATTAGATCAAGACAATAGAGGAATGGGCAAAGAGATGAAAGCACAGCATTGAATGAGAACATTCATTTCCATATTCATTCATCTCATGACCTGCAGGAGTGCAGACCTGGGCCGTATTAGAGTGTAATTATATTGTATATGTGTGTGTGTGTGCGTTGTCTTGAAAGGTGATAGAATTGAATTATATTAAAACACTGAATTTACACAGATAATAGGACTTCAGTGAAGCATGGCTCTCAAAAAAACTGGATGGACTCAGACAAAAAAAAAAAAAAAATCCCAGGGTTTATGTTGGAATCATTCAAAAAAATTAGTTGCTGTATCTAATGCATATACACCACAAAAGTTTTTTCTTGAAATATATTCATGTTTATTCAGCAAGGATGCATTAAATTGATCAAGTTGACAGTAAATACATTTTAATGTTACAATAGGTGTATATTTTAAGTAAACGCTTTCCTTTGAACCTTCAATTCGTCATATAATCCACAAAAATATTAAGGCACACAATTGGTCAAAATTGATAATAATAAAAAGAGCATCAAAATCAGCATATTAGAATGATTTCTGAAGAATCTTGTGACACTGAAGACTGGAGTAATGATTGAAGACAGCTTTGCATCACAGGAATAAATGAAATTTTAAAAACTAAATTAAAATAGAAAAGTTACGTTAAATTGTAATACAATTTTACTGTAGTTTACTGTATTTTTGACTAAATAAATGCAGCCTTGGTGAACAGAAAACTCTTTTAAAAAAATACATTAAAATGTCTTAAGGATCCCAAATGGTGGTGTATATTGATTTTCACTGCTACATAGTAAAGGGAGCACAATTAAATAGAATAATGAAGACTACATTTCTATAGTTTCCAAAATACTTAAAGCAATGTAAACACTTTGAATAGACATTTGACTGAATTTCTGTTTTACTGCTCTATTTAACAAGATCTGTACTCTACGTGATTATCAACTTAATTCAGTACATGTATTCTGAAGCTTTGTGAATGTCTGTGTCTGGCTCTAGTATGTTGCTGATGTTGCTGTGCTGGTTTGTCGGGGTCACAGTGCTTTTATACTTCTTGTACTCCTGGCTCATCCCTGCTGTTGTGCAGTTCAACGGAAGTCTCGCTTTACTCTGGCACGATGTCATCGTTGAGCGTGCTCTTGATACTCTGACCAGATCTACTCGACCACAGGTGACTCAATCAGGCCTGGATAAACAGTTTTCTATCACAACACAAAATTACAGCATGTACTTCTGTCCTACATCTACAACTAGGATGCATAATGGGAAATGTGATCCCAAGTCTGGGGGAGGTCGAGGATGTAAAACTTTTGCAGCCTGTGAAGTTAAACAAAAGTCGTCACCAGAACTCTTTATGTCTTTGTTGTGAGCAGCGTCTGCTGAAAGCAGTACGGAAGCATGCTACCCGAGGTGACCCTCAGAGTGTGATCTCGGCCATTGATCATTTCTGCCGACACAGTGAATGGGCTATGAACATTGGAGACGAGAAAGGTCAGAGCACTGATTTTGTATTTCCAGACTTTTTCAGGGGAAAATATATAACATAATATATATATAATATCATGTCCTTATGTGTACTTGCCAAATGTCCTCACTTATATAGTGAAATGTTATGACAACAACCGACTAGTGAGGACATTTTAGGCTTATAAATCAGCTAAAACATGTTTTAATTTAAATCTAGTGTTTTGCAAATATACTATATATGTGATAGGTTGGGTAGGGGTTGGGTTAGGTGATAGTAAATATTAATAACCTCATATAAAATCAATGGAAGTCTATGCATTGTCCTCACCGATCTAGTGAAACAAACGTGTGTGTGTGTGCGCGCATACACTCAGGTTCTATCCTGGACTCAGTGGTGAGTGAGTTGAACCCAGAAAAGGTCCTGGAGTTGGGCACATACTGTGGATACTCTACTGTGCGCATCGCTCGTCTGCTTCCTCCTGGGGCTCGTCTGATAACACTGGAGTTCAATGGCGATTATGCTGCAATTGCTCGGCAAGTAATCGCCTGGGCAGGTCTTGAAGACAGAGTAAGGGCCCTAAACACTTAATTTACATTGTTTACGTTCAGTAGTCCTTATTTACTCTCTACTCTCTGCAAACATTATGTCTGTAGCCTATATGTTTCAAATGAAAGGCGTCATTTCCTATTTATTTTTCCTGTTTACTTCACCAGGTCCAGCTTGTAGAAGGTGCTTCTGAAGACTGGATCCCGCGCATGAAGGAGCATTTTGGAATTGAAACATTTGATTTAGTTTTCCTGGACCACTGGAAGGACCGTTACCTCCCTGACACAAAATTAATGGAGGTGTGTTTGATTCTGACCATTTACATTCAGTCTCAGTTAGAAATGATGGTGTCTCCGCAATGCAAAAATGTCCAAAACATCCTGAATTCAGTGGTATGAGAAAGATGATGAAAATTCACATAATCTTTAGTTAAATGCATTTACATTGTGACTGTGA